>JANRGW010049008.1:0-12598 GCA_024733675.1 Psilopsiagon aymara
CTAAAGAGCCTGTAACCTTCCATTCCAACACACAAGTCATAGGAGCCATCCCACCATGTTTCTGTGATGCCTATGATACCATACCCCCATAGACGGGCGCACATCTCTTAATTCCTCATTTGTTTCCCATGCCATGGGCATTTGTATAGAGGCATCTGAGCCGAGCTCCAACTGAAGCCAGCTCATTGGCTGGAGTGGGTGGAATATCTCTGCATTGCTCCAAGCATTTATTATAGGTGCTGGCAAGTGACTGAGTGTGTGGGGATGGAATGATGCCCCTCTCCCCCAACACATCTAGCATAAGCATTAACATAAGCACAAACAACTCATCAGAGATCCTAGAGTCTTGGATTGACAGTGGCTGGAGTTTGCAAAACGAGTAGTGCAATTTGTCTCTGAAAATCTTCCCTTTGTAAGTCAGCAGTGATGGTCATTTACATTTTACAGAACTTTTCCTAGCTGCTGCAATACTGTGTTTTTGAAAATACCTCAGAGCAACTGTATTTTATGTCTCTATACCCCACTTCTCATCTGTACTTTGGTATAGGCATAATCTGCTAATTCATTAGCATTACTGCTAGATCTGTGCAAGCCCAGGGTCATCAGCAATGAGAATGTAAAACAAAGCAGCCAAGCAAATTTCAAATTCTGTTCTGTGGAAAGAATATAAAAGTGAAGCATGTGTTTTTTTCCTTCCTCCATTACAGTACTTTGCATAAACTTTAATTACTTCTTTTGCTTTTTTGTCACCCCAAGTTCAGTAATGCACTAGAGATGAGTACTAGGCCCAGTATATCACACTGAAAGGGATAAGGTTGTTAGCAAATTAAATTAAGTGAAATTTCTGGTCATTGTAACGACTGTTTTGTAACCAAACTGAGAACTCTGAATTAATATCTTTTTAAAGAATTGAAAACCATCCTGAAGTGCTCAAAAATGTCCTGTGCATGGGATGAATTGAATCAAGTTGGGCAGTGCTGGTACTTTGTTTCTTTTACTTGCTTTAAGATCAAACTAATCTCATTTATCCAGACCATGTATAGTTTGCTCAGTTGTGTGCTTGGCTGACCTTTGTCAGGCTCTTGTTTTGAAGCAGCACTTAATAAATCAAGTATGTTTCTATTAGAAGCAGAATATTTAGACAAAACGACCATTGTCGTTATCGTTCCTGTTTATATGGAACCTACTTATTAATTTTGATTGAATGCATAAGCATTCATTTTTTAAAATGACTATCATTAGTCTTTTTCCCCACTCTTCTCCCGGTATGGGGCTAGTGAGGAGAAGAAAGGTATTATTTTCTGTGCTTCTACAGGAGAATTATTTTCATAGATGCAGAGAAAACTGCACTGTTACTGTTTTTAACTTAGGCTGTTGGAAATAGGAGGCATTATCCTCATACTTTCAAAGATTCAGAAAATGTGCAGATCCTTTTCCTCAACAATGAATTAAACATGGGTAATATCTGTCTCAAGAGCGGATTTTCCTCCACAGATGGGACCTCAAAGAGCAGTTAATACCAAATGCACTTTAAAATCTTATTATGCAAGACTGAGAAGGACAGGAAAACAGAGGCTGAGAGCAAAAAGAAGTAGTTAGCCCTCTCTGAAGTCTTCTTGCTCATAGCTGTTTTTCTCAATTTTAAATGTTTCTTTTTCTAAATGCTTGTTTTTCTGATGTTAGTGCTTTTATTAGGTAATCTTTATAAATAATAGGGGAGTTACCTGATACTAAAAATAGAAATCAAGAAGAATTAATTTTTGTATTGTTGAAGAGGGTGAGGTATATGAAACAGGTTGCTAGATTTTTTGTTTTTCTTGTTGTGGAAATGTTAAAATGTTTCCATGTATTACATTACATGGGCAGTTTCCTCCCCCTGCATATCACTGAGTAACAGTCTTCTACTATCATCAGACAGACTTCAGTGGGCTTCATATCAGGCCACAGAGAGTGACCAGACCTGATGGAAAAGAAATGAGCAGCAAAATAGTAAATACATGTCAAAATAAAATGAATATTAAAACCACCAAACATATAATCCTGTGAGCTCTTTGGGCTGAAATAGTTCTTTGATAGCTACTATTTAGTAGCAGCTCCTATGCAAAGTAGAAGATCCAAATTACAGTTTCTCGTTGATGCTCTGTTGTTTCTCTCTCTCATTTAAAGTAATTTTCTGTTTCTTTTTGGTACATTCACGCTGTGATGTAAGGAAAACAGTTTTGGAAAAAAACCCAAACAAAACCAACAAAACAACCTAAAGATATGACTGCCTTTCTTCATATTTCGAGATACAGCCCTTGTCTAGTTCAAGTTGCTATAATTTACCTCATGCAGTGCACTTATATCTGTCACTGTCAGGCTGAGAATATGTAATTCTGTTTATACTTTTCCCTCTGCAGCAAGACAGTTGAGATGCAGGACAATGTTGGCATCTCCAGCTCTCAGCAAAATATGAAGACTTGAAAAATAAGTCTTGTTAGGAGTCAGAAAAAGTCTTTGCAGGATGTTCTTTGGAAGGGATGAGCAAAGGGGGCACATGGTGTTAGAATGTTTGACAAGATACTTCAGGAAAAGGGATAACAGAGCTCTGTATTCCACTTGGCTCTAGGAGAGGGGATAAGGCATTTCACAGTATGCTTGCTGTTGTGTTAATAGCATGAACATTATTCCTTTGAATAATGTTTAATGTTGCAAGCAGTAGCGTATGCTGTCAGTGAGGCGCACAGGCAAATGTTTGCATGCGAGAGTACTATTTTTAAAGAGGAATTGCCTAGAAAGCCTAAGGTTGTCCTTGTAGGTTTACTGGGAGACATGGTTGGTGAACACTGCATGAATATTTAAAATTACTTATACGGAATCCTTTACAAGCTCCAGTGAATTTGCAGATGGGGAGAAAAGTGGCTTTGGATTATATATGCTAACCTACTCAAGAGTATTACATACTGGTCTACCACTGAGAAAATGTCATTCCTAAAGTCAACAGATTTTCTCACCTGGCCAGGCAATAGGGCTTCCTTGTACTACTGAATCTAGTACTGTGCTTGACAGTCATCCTTTTCCTTCCTTGCTAAGTCAGAATTAAGATACTGCTGTGATTTAAACATGCTCACCTGTTTCTCTTATCACTTCTGTTCAGACCCTTGCACCTGCTTAAATGCCTTGTACCTTTCAAAACCAATCCCATTACAGCAATGTCATCATTTTCACGGAAAAGGCTTCTCAGCTTTTTCATTGCCCACGTAAGGCTTCTTGCATGCTGAGACACGCATCAAAGGTAGTTTACTTGTCCCCTCCTTGGCCTCATGAGAAGGGGAAGCTTTCAATGCGAAGTTGTATTTTGAGTCCCATGAAATTGCATCTGGCTGCTGGCTGCGACTGTCACACTCTGTGAGGTGGCCTCCACGTACTAGATATAGCTAGTTAGCAGGGCCAATTAGCAACACTGATGCAGGATATTTGGTAGTAGGGCACAGCAGGGTTCCCATTTTCTAGGCACCAGGTGTCAGAGCCACAGAAGTTGTGAGACTTTTCAAGCCTGGAAGAAACATGTTCATACTAAACAAGCCTGGTATTACAGCTGGGGGCCTCAAAAGTGCAGTCTGTCATTGTGTTGGTCTTTTGGTACTGTGGCTGCAGTTTCGTTGTATTCATACATGCTCTGCAGATATTAGTTACAAGTTTCCATGTTGGTTGCCTGCATTGCAATGTTACTGATGTAAATTGCAGAGCTACCAGACCAGTGGAGAAGGTCATGATGATGAGGCCCAAGCAGTGCTCATTGGGGAATAAAGTTATCATAGACTATACCACATCATTAAAAATGAAGACATCAGATGACAATATATTCAGATACCATGGGCCACATTTATTTGAATTTTCACTGTATTTCCAGTTTAAAAAAAAAAAAAGCAACAAAAAAACCCACCCAGAGTGCTGTCTGCTGCACAGCACACTTTTGACAATTGTTTGAAAGAAGCAGTCAGGACTTTTCATTAATTTCCCAGGATAACAGCCTGGAGATTATACTTTGTGGCAGGCTGTGAGTTTGACCTGCGCAGTCTCAGCTATTTTACTCCTGTTCCTGTAAATGGGATGGTTGAGTCAGGGGAGCCGCTTGTCTGTGGGAGGAAAACCACACCTTCGCTGGACACAAGCGGAGAATGAGCAAGGGAAGGGACTTTCAGAGGCAGAGTATGGGAGATGGGAGAATCACTGCATGGAGCTGAGAGCAGCCACTCAGGAGACAGAGGAAACTTTTTAAGGACCATATCCTTTATATCCTTTTAGGACTTTTATTAAACTGGGCATTTTGCCGCAGAGACTGATGCTTGGAATAAAGCTTGGGAACAAGAACCTTCTTGCAAGGAGACTATTTGTGAAGGGAGTATTTTTATTTCTTGTCTTTCCTTCCTGCCTTTTTTTTTTTTTTTCTCTTTAAATTAAATGCTAATGATTCTGTTTTCTACTTCAGCAAAGTCTGGCTTTTTTCTTTTAAAAACCCTTTGGTATTTTTTTCAGAACTGTCTACAAAGAAAAGGCTTGAATCTCTTTGCGTGTTAAGTGTAAGTTAATCCTTTGTCTCCATCCCTGCTTTCTGCCACATGGAAGTCCTAAAGGGCAAGGTGGAAAGGGATAAAGGTCCTTATGCTGCAAAATGCAAAACAGCTTTGACCTTATGCTTAGTAGTTCCCTTGAGCATGTGAACTGCAACTCAAACCACAAAACTCAGCAAGGCTATTAGGAGTTTGCAGTGTTAAGTATCAAGGAGATCATCTGAGGATATAGAGAAACTCAAAATGGTGTTCAGTGCTCAAGGGCCAGTTGAGCTGTGCCTTTGCCACAGGAAGTGATGCTGCTCAGCCATCTCCTGCAGTGGGCATTGCAGGAGGGCTACTGCTGGGCATGAGATTTAAATGGCATCTCATTTGCTCCATGGCAACTTGGCACCCTACACACAGCACCAGGTATACACAAGATTGCGTATGGATGTGTCTATAACTGCAAATACATTACCTGTTAAATCCTTTCAATTAGTTTCTGCAGTTCTTTGGAAGTGTTAAGAGTTTAAGAAAAGGCGAGATCATAATTACCAAAGCATTATGTTTTCCTTTTCTCTTATCCTTGTCACCTTAAAAAATGGCAGGCCTCATGTTTCTCTGTTCTGTTAGATCCTGGAAAGGTGTAAATGTTTTCAGGAGATCCCTAGATACAGGCGTCATGGTTTAAGCCCAGCCGGCAACCCAGAACCACACAGCCGCTCGCTCACTCCCCCCCATCCTCCCCCCACTCCCAGAGGGATGGGGAGGAGAATCAAAAGAATGTAACTCCCATGGGTTGAGAGAAGAGCAGTCCAGTAACTGAGGTATAACACAAACCACTGCTGCTGCCACCAATAATAATAATGATAAGGGAAATAACAAGGGAAGAGAATACAACTGCTCACCACCTGCCGATTGATACCCAGCCCGACTGAGCAGTTATCTAACCCTTCTGTGTGACTGCTCCCAGTTTATATAGTGGGCATGACGTGCTGTGGTATGGAATACCTCTTTGGTCAGTTTGGGTCAGGTGTCCTGTCTCTGCTTCCTCCTGGCTTCCCTTCCTTCCTGGCAGAGGGAGCACTGAGGCAAAGCACTGAAGTTGTAAAGCTGTGCTGTTTTAATTTGAGGAGGCAAAAAGCCAAGTTAGATTGACAGTTTAAGTACCAAAAAAAAAAATAAAATAAATGCAGATGCTGTGTCCAAGCCTCTTCTGCTTTCATTTCCCACTGGGATGCTCAGTTCCAGTGCCCTTGTTCCATTCAACTTTCTTGAAGAGGAATTGGAGAGTATCCAACTTTCAAAATTACCTCGGCTTGAATTTTTTTCTGCTTTTGATGTTCAAAGCACCATATATGTAATGGTTCCCAAATCTTTTCCTCAGTCTCAGGCTGTAATTTACCTGGCCAGTGCCTCAAAGGCAGATACCACTTACTTTAAAAGTTACAGATAATTTTAATATCCGTATGTTTACATAATAGATGAAGTTTGTGGGGTGAGTGAGGAAGGGTAATGATTTAATGCTTCATGAACATTTCCAGCCATTTAAGAGACAAATGAATTTCAGTTTTACAGAGGCATCTTAGCAGAAACCTGCACAGGTCCAGCATATTTAATGTCACTTACACTTGGCAAAAAAAAAAGAAAAGAGCAAACTATTCTCTGTTAGGGCTTACTACCAATCTCACAGAACTAGGCATGATCCTGCTAAATATATTCCTTCTCTGTGACATGGGTTTTTAAAGAAAAATATTGAGACTGGGGGTTAAGGGCAAAAGGCACATGAATTAAGCAGCACTGAATTTTATATGTCAAGATTTAGAAATAGAGAGCTCGATTCCAGTTTTCATTAACGCATGTTTATGTAAATCTGAAAATGCAAAGGAAAATCAGTGAAACAAAGCTGTAGCTCTTATTAAGGCCCTTTTTGAGAATAGGTTGAAATTCAGTCCAACTCAGGTCCAAAGCCTTGCTCCCCACATGGCTGTGGGGCTGTAGGAATGGGAGCTATAGGTATAAATAGAAGAAAAATTGTCGTGAGAATTAAATTCTGAAGACTTGCCATGTAAGGGCACAGAATGGCTGAGGAAAGAGAATCTGAACAAGGTGTCCCATGATTGCTGCTGGTGAAAGTAAGGTTTGGTCCAAGATGAGCACTGATTCTGGAGCCCTGCGAACTCTCACCTGCTGACTGCCTCATCGCCCCTCATGGCTCCTTGTGGCTGGCCAGGGCAGAGCACGGATCTTGATTGCCTCCTGTATCTAAGCCTGGTATGATCTCTGTGCACTTTTGTTGCTCTCTTGGCATTACTTAGATCAGACATGACAGAAAAGGAGATCAGTCAGTTTGCTGCAAAGCATGTTAATACATCTTCTGTCACACATGTATTAGTTTCTAATGTATCATCTCCTTTTATTTTTCAGTTGCATGTATATGCTCAAGCAGAGCTAAGTACTTGTGTGGTTCATATTGGTGTAACTTAAAGCCTGGTTCTTAAAGCAAAAAAGAACTATAAAGATCTAGAACTTTATCTGATCTTATGAATTCCGATTTAGAGGCAATGAGTGAAACTTAGTATCCATTAGTAATAGAAACATAACACCTTAATAATCCAACACGTATCTCTATTTCAGCCTATGCTTGAAGCAGCTGGTGAGGCTTGTAGAACAGGTAACTTTTCTTACTGTCCAAAATTGACGGTTTTTTAGGGGAAAGAGGGGGATGCAAAGATGCTGCTTGTGCCATGCCTGCACTACCCAAGGGGTCATCCAAAACACTGTGAAATGTCTTTGCTTCTTTCTAACAAGCTGTTTGTTCTTTTTTCTTTCTTCTCTTCCTTTTTCCTCTATAAGTGATGAAATAGATTGGCTCCAGCTCTCCCCTCCTGGTGTGCCATATGTGCTGCATGATGCCCTTCTTTGCTAGATTGTTCCAGCCTTTGGAGAGGTGGGAATTTATTCCTGGAATCATTCCAGTGTCCAGATCACTTTCATTGTCTTTATTAGTATGGACTGCAGCCCATCATCACTGGGGAGAGCAGTTGGTAGGGAGCATATGAGATAATTGCCTAAAATGAACCCTGCCTCCACAGGGTACAAAATCACTCAGTGGCATTGCAGGTTTCTTATTCCAGTTTAATCACCTTCCTCCCTCTAGGCAATAGCTGGTTCTTACATATGTTATGGGGGCCATATGCTCAGCCTGTACCGTCACAGGCTTAGTCTGCCTGTAAAGCTATATATGTTCTCTCTTGCAGACCTTTCTAGGTGGCATCCCATTCTTCAGGTGAAGAATGGCTGGCAGCAAAAGAAATCAGCTTTTCTGCATGGTCACTAACTAAACAAAGCTCCATGCGTTCAGAGAGTGAAATTCTTCCTATTTGCTCATTCCTGAGCCTGGTGCAGCTCTTAGTGATATAGCCAGCCTCTTCAATATTCCTGCATTTCATGCAGGGGTATATGACTTTCATAGAATCATAGAAAGATTGGAAAAACATTGAGTCCAACCGTAACCCCAACACTACCAAGTCCACTACTAACCCGTGTCCGTAAGTGCCACGTCTACACATCTTTCAAATACCCCCAGGGATGGTGACTCCACCACTTCCCTGGGCAGCCTGTTTCGGTGCTTGACAAATCTTTTGGGGATAATTTTTTTCTAATATCCGATCTAAAGCTCCCCTGGTGCTACATGAGGCCACTTCCTTGTGTTCCATCACTTTTTTTTTGAGGGAGGAAAAGAGACTGACACCCACCTTGCTACGGCCTCCTTTCACACAGTTGTTGAGAATAATAAGGTCTCCCCTGAGCCTTCTTTTCTCAGCTCTTTTCTTTTTCAGATGTTCCCCATAAGACTTATGCTCTACTGTGAAAGTATGGTCCAAGTCTCTGAAGGTTCCCTTTCCGATGTTTGTAATAAGATGAACCAAATCCACGTTGTTTTCTCTGCTGGCTTATTGAATGGATAGTGTGGTGTACCAAAAAAGGTCAAGGAGGAACCTAGTTGGAATCATTTACCTGTTGAGAACTGGGGGCTGCAAACTGCAGAAGAGGAAGAGGTGAGTGCCAGGAGAAAGCTGGAGGTACAGGCTTTGGAGCTACAAACTGAGAGGAACTGTGCAAGGGAAAATGTAAGAAGGGGAAGAGTAAAACCTGGTAGAAAGTTTCAAGATGGATAGATAGGACTATTGGTGGTTAATGCATGGTTGCTGGGCAGAAGGACAGAGGAGGGGCTGGGCTTCATATTCCTTGCAGAAGGGCAAGAAGCAGCCCTGGAGGCAAATAAGCCACAGAAAAGGGGAATGTCCAGTGCTTGTTTAGATGGTATGGGATTTTGTTGTTTGGAAAATGAAGAGACCCTGCTGTAGCGAGGGAGAAGGGTTCATGTCTGCTGAGTATAATGCTTAGAATTCTCCAGGGCTGGGAAACATTGAGTAGTATGGTTGTGGTAGTAAAATACTTCCTGTGGGTTACTTTCTTGATAAACTGTTTATGTTAACCTGATTGAGATGCTGTAGCAGTATTTAGCAGGCTTTCTGTGCCCGTATTGGCTTGCTGAAAATTAGCTTTGCTGAATTGCATCATGTAACTGCGTACAGGGTGTTGGAGGGGGGTATGTTGTACTAGTGGGCACAATGAGCACTCTATATCACCTGTGTTGTGGTGACTTAACACCACATTAATGCTTTAGAAATCTCTTGTTGAGTGGAGTTTCCATCTTGGTACCAGTATGGTTTATGGTTTAAGCAAAGATAAGTACCAAAACCTTTTCTCTCAGAAGTAGCACAGTCCCGCAGCTCATTTCTTCCTTGGGTGAGCTGTGTCCCATCACTGGTCGTTAGAGCAGCTGGAGCTCCTCTCTCGATCCTTTAAGGGGAAGAGAGCTTGGCTTTGTTAGGTTCATCTCTGCCCTCTTGAATTTGTTGGGGGGGGGGGGGGGGAAGACAGTAAGTTCTTGCATTCAACACACTTTAGAACATAAACTAAACTGTAATCATGGCCTGGACTAGAAGTATCAGGACAAGAGCCAAACCTCACAGACCAGTGAACTATTTTGCAACCTGCTGTAAGCATTATTTTTATGCTTCCAAAGGGAAATAGCCACCCTTCTCTGCCATTTCAGCAAGCTGGAGGCTTTATTAGAAAATGGTTCCTTGTGTTTGAGTCTTGCTTGGTTTGTTTTGTTCTTCTGAGTTAGTAATTGTTTCATTACTGTGGAAATAGATGTCATGTTAATTTTTCATGTTTGTATTGGTTTTTTTTCCACTCTGTTGTGTGAACATTTCCTACAGTTATTTGCTGCAGGGAAAATGTGAAAAGGGCTGTGTAACGGAAGGTAGAAACTGAGAAATTGCGTTAGCTTTGTGAGAGCCTTTCTCCTTGCCCTCAGTTGGCACCAACAAACCCATCAATATTAGGTGTGAGCCAAAATAACCCAGCTTTACAATCACAGAGGAAGGGGGATTGGGAGTTTGAACCATGGCAGGTCAAGATACAGCAGAAGAGTAGTTTGGAGGTTTGTGCAGCTGAAAGTGCATCAGTTTCTAGTCAGTACTGGTTGACTCAGGAAAGAATGGAAGCCCTGGTGTGTTTTATAGGGTCCTTTATGCTGTTTAGACCTTTACTCTTCAATTGCTAGTGGATCTCTAGCTCGTCTTTGACTGACTGCTGGCCCGGCCCCTTCAACAGGATGGCATGAAGAGGCAGTGTCAATGGATGAATGTGAGTCTAATGTTGTTCAGAGTGGTGCTGGCATTACTAGGTTTTAGAGACTGAAAGCGACTGGTATTAGCAGCAACTCTGGCTGTGTACCAGGGGCTTAGATCCCAGCCAGGATTGGCTTTCTGCCAGCAGCCCAACTGCAGTGCTGGTAAGACACATTCAGTATTCCTTATGGTGAATAATAGAATACTAAGTATTTTAATATACTATATGCTGATACTGGACTTATGGAAACTTAAAAGTGTGGGATAGGGGTTAGAGAGGACTTATCAAAACTATCCCTCATCACCTCACAACCTCAAAAATTGTCTGCAGCAACTGAGAGATGGAATATTTAGGGCTTTTGAAAGGAATGTATTTGGAAGAGAGATGTGGAAGCAATGTTGGATGAAGAATGTGAGGAAGCTCCAGACTCTTGCAGTTCAAGGGAATGGGAAGACTGTGCATGTGAGGATTGTGTGCTGTTTGGCTGGGGTGGAGCAGGCAACTAGAACAAAGCAGCTAGAAATTGTCAGTTGAGTGCACAGGTGGTTAGCAAGTGTCCTAAAGCAAACCGAGGCTATACCAGAGGCTAAGAATAGTTTAAAGTTCACAGTGGTCTTTATGTGAGCAGAAAATGTTGTTCCGTCAAAGCCTTTGGAAAACCACAGAGGATGCTGCTGGGGGTGCTTTGCTGTCTTCTTTGCCCTGTGCAAAGACTTTCAGGCTTAAGGTTTCTATGAAGAATAATTTTTTAACACAGTTAAGTGCCTGGCAGTACAGCCACAGCTGTATTTCCTATGGCAGAGCTCAGGCTTATATCCCTGTGACCTTCTGTGACACTTCAAAATTCAGGTGTCCTCTTAGTATTTCAAGCAGGGGCTGGACAGACACTTTTTCCCCCCAGATAACTTAAATACAGAGAAAAGAGCTGCAGAGTAGAGCTTTGTACATTAAGGAACCTGATGAATTATGCATGAAGTATAGCAGTCTGGTATTGGCAGTGCCAGCTTTGTGAGAGGAAGGGAGTGATAGTAACAATTTACACCATACACAAGCTGTAGTTTTTGATACTGAAGTAGTAATGTGGGCTGCTGAGCTGAGAATGAACTCCTTTGAGCCCCTGGGGCCTGAGAAAGGTTATTTGGCAGCAGGAGTGCAAGCCCTGTTTTGAGCAAAGCATGGAGAAGGGGAAGGCAAGGTGGGAAGGGCACATCAGCCCTGTAGTGGACTTGCTGTCTGGTTGACAAGCCCAGCGTGTGCACATTGCACTCTGCCATGTAATGGGACAGTGAGACTGACACTGAAAGCATCGTATCAGATGATCCCTGCCTGGGCTTGCTGGCCTGTGAAGCAAAGGTAGAAAGAGGAAGCAGTGGTTTAAAAAAAATCTTGTTAATGGTAAAGGTTGACTGCAGAAAAATAAAGGGGTGCTTTAATGTGTAGTCTGTTGCTATGCATGACAGCAGACTTGCAGAGTTGTTGCATGTCAGAAGACACAGAGGTAATGCTCTGCAGGTAACTGGTTCAGTTGATCTGCCAGGAAATGTAGTACAAAAGAACTTCTCCAAGCCTTTTTGCTTCAGCAGCAATATGGAGTTCCTATGCTTGCCACCACGTATTTATAAGGCAGCTACTTCTTTGGTATTTACAGTAGCAGGAACTTTGATTTCTGTGTGATTGTTGTTCTCTCTCAACCAGATCTGCATGTTCCGTTGCTCCCTTTAGTGTGTTTATTTATGGGGTTTTTTGGGGGGGAGAGCATTCATGATTTTGAACCTGTTTTTAGCAAGAGGCAGTCCCTAGATTGATGAACTGATATGAGGCATCTGGATAGTAATATTGATTTTACTTTTTTAATGGTGTTGGTTATTTCCACCTTTCAAAAGAACTTTGCAAATAGCAAGGAAGCTGTATACTGCTCCTTCATGATGGGAGAGTATTTTCATGCTCATCTTGCAGATGGAGAAACTGACATACAGGGAAGCACAGTCCAGCATTTTCAAAAGTGTCTTGTATTAGGATGCAGACATTTCCCAAGGGATCATGTGGGGCCTCTCTGAGCATGAATGAAACTGAAAATATTTCATACTGGGCAAAATCTGAGGCTACTCTTAAAAACATTGGCCTAAAAGACTTCCCTGGGCTTAAGAGCTCAATGGGAATCCTGGACATTGCTGTGATTCCTGCTTCTGTGCTGCTTTACCATAGATTGTTCTTTATACTTTTTATTCTTTAAATGGTGACTGTGTTTGTCTTGGCCCTCTCTTACTGGCCTCTGTCAGAGTCATAGAATCATAGAATAGTTAGGGTTGGAAAGGACCTTAAGATCATCCAGTTCCAACCCCCCTGCCATGGGC
>JANRGW010049012.1:0-35115 GCA_024733675.1 Psilopsiagon aymara
GGCCACAAGTGAAAAACACAGTGCTGCACCAACTACTAAGAAGGGGAAAAATGACTGCTACTGCTGAACCCATGACAATTCTTTAAGTTGGTTTAGTTGTCTCCAGTTATTCTTTCGGGATTTTAAATGTGCAATTTTACATGTTCATATATATATAAGTTTATACTTGATTGAAGGCTTTTTTTAATAGTGTGAAAAATTTTAACTCTGCCATCCATAAAAATTGGTATAATTTACATTCAGTGTTGTGTTCTGTTTTTGGTGTTCTCTGTGGTTGTGTGGGCTCTGGGGATCAGCTTTATGCCACTGCAGTCGTTGGCAGGTATTCAAGTCTTGAAATAATTGCCCGTCTGTGTAACTTTCAGTGAAAAATTAGCCATTCAGAAGGAGTTGCTGTGACAAAATATGAAGTCTGATTTGACAACATGTAAAATAACAAAGGGAAGTGAGAGGTAACATAATACACAGTCTATCAAGTAAGGTTGTTCATGCATCTCTGAATTCATGATTCACGGAAAAGGCAGATGCAGGAATCATGGGCCAGAAGTCCATGCAGCATTTGAAGAAAACTGAACATCTAAGAAAGATGTAATCAAATATTTCCTAGCAGAAAGAATCATATAGGGAGGAATGGGGAGAATGGAGTGGAGGAAGGAGAGCGGGGCTATAGGGGAAAGAAAAAGTAGTGTTTGAGAGAAATAGGGAGAGAAAAAGTGTGCTTGCTATCTGTGGGGCTGCCAAAGTTGTGTGAGAGTCAGCCTTTTGATAAACAACTGTTATTTCTGATCAGTGATTAAGGGAAGGTAATAACAGAAAAATGTCTTTTTTTCTGGTCTCTTAACTGTCTTAACTCATTGATAGTTGTAAATATGATGATAAGGTTTCTTCTGCAGCTGCGTGTCTGAATGTTACCTGTTTGCTCTGCTCCATTCACGATAAGCAGAAAAGAACACCCACTAACTTGTCCTTGGTGGGGCATGAAATGCATGAGGAAGACTAAAAATCTTATTAACTAAAAAGTAGCTTTAGCTGTTTAATGATTTGTAAATTTGCATATTTTTTTCTAAATACCAAATCTCTGAATTTCAAATATGTTGCATTAGGTAAAGAGAATGAAATGATAAAAAGAGCAAATGATGGAGAAATGCATGACTACGTCTTACAGATGGGTCACCAAAGCTCTGGTAAGGCAGAAAGTAAAAGAAAACATAGCTCCTCTTTAAAACATCATTTCATTCCAGGTGCTTTCATCAGTGTGTCAGTTTCAATGACAGTTTAAATACCTTGGCTCTGTGCATGATTTTGCAACAGCAGCATGTAGTGAATAAGTAGTGTATTAATAAATAAGGTTACTACCTTATTTTCTTATTTCCATGGCCAGGAAGGTATGTTGTGGACAATAGAGATTACAACGGAACAGTAATTATCGGTAACGGGTGACTTCTGTCAAGATTGTAGATTCTTAAAATATTTTTTTGTTATTCCTTACTGCGTCATAGGTCCTAAACCATCTAAGGTATTGCACAAGTTTGACAGTAAAAGCCAATCAAACTTGTGAGTCATTCTGTCGTTAACCAGGAATGATGTTTGACTGAGTAATTTAGGCATTCCCTTTGTCGCTAGAAACAGTAAGCATTCTCACAGTGATTATAACCCCAAGAAGCTTAGCTTAATATCAAATTTGCTTGTGTTCATTTTGCAGAATTGTTTTGATAGTGTATGCTGTATTCGCTTCGTTACTTATATCTCGGGAACAAGGTGATGCTTCTCAGAAACTGTGGTTCATTTCACCATCTGTGCAAGTTACAAAAATGGATTATTTTAAGAGGTCTACAGTAGCAAAGGTGTCATTGCAATAGTGTGATTGCTGTGTTAATCACATTAACTGGGGTGGCTGATATTTGAGATATTGAATGTATGCATGCAGTAAACAATGCCATTTTTTAACTTGTTAAAGGTGCAAGAAGTATCAGGTTTTGAAAAAACAAGCCACATTCCAATTTGCCTGAAGATGATGACCTAATTAGAGCTGTGTCATCCCTCCACTAAAAAGTGCCCATGAGCTTCCTTGTACTTGTAGAAACAAAATCAATAAATCAGTGACAAGTCTTTGTTTTAGAACAAAGTGAGAATAATGTAAGTCCTTGGATGTTGGATTGTATAATACCACTGATAAGCCCTAACACCAAATAAAGCCTTCTTGTAACATTACATTATTCTCTGAGCAACGAACCTGCTAATTTAGCTATAAACCTGCTTTTTTATTTTCTGATGTATTTATCTTCAGTACTGGGAAGGTGAGGAAACAAATGTTCCATTTCATCTGTAAAAGAGTACAAGTCAGCATATTTCTCTGCCTCATGAACTTCAGATGGGGACTTCTGTGGGTGATCCCTCCAAGGAGAAATTTCAGTTCAGAAAGGTTAATGGGGTGTCCCCCTCACTCGTAAATCATGAATCCAGCTGCCTCTAATTCACCAGTGTCCTAGGAACTATCTGTGCAGAAAGGCAGGTTATCTTCCTCCTTCTAAGGTGCTGAGGAGCATCTTGGGTAGGAGGGCACCTGCCCTGCTGCCACATTCCAGTCATTGCAGTTGCTCTGCCTAACCTAGAGGTGGTGGTTGCTGGTTCCAGGTCCGTGAGTGAGCCATGGAATGAAAAAGTTCTTTCATGCCTCATTTCTCTCTGAATGAGTCAGTCTAAGGTGAGAGCATCTGCCCCAGGGACAGCCTCCATCTGCTGGCATACTGTGGGTATCATGTACCATGGTGAAAGCAAAGTGGTGTTGCCACTGCCCCATCTCTGCAGCAGGAGAGGCTGCAAATTGGGGCTGGTACTTAGCACCAGCATCCAACAGGTCCAGGGTTGGCATCTGACCCTGTGCTTGTCTTTCTATGCTTTATGCAGCTCTCCTGCAGGGGGAAGGGTTTTGTTCCTTTCGCAGCTGGTATATTTATAGGTGTTGAATAACTTGAGATATGTATTTTGCTAATATTGATTAAATCTTGACTCACCTAGGTGTCAGCGTAGAAAATGTTTTACTTTTCATTGTCCATCAGAAAGGACCATGAGAAAACGTTACCGATCATAGTTGGGTTATTAAGGAAAAATGAACAATATGAAAGGCATAAGATTAAGAAAAAAAAAAAAACAAAACTTGTGAAGAGCTTAATATAGATATTGTAATGAAATAATAAAACCCCTGTGGAAGTAGCTCAGTAGCATAATTCCTACACAAAATTGTTCCATGATAGTGAAATAAAATAATGCCAATAGAAAAGAGATGGGAGAATCCATAGGGAGTAGCAACAGAGATTGTGGAATTATTGAGATGGCTTTTTACAGAAATTGCAAGAACTGTTGAGAGAATAAACTGGTTTTGTGAAATTATAATCCATCTGGGTACGTGCATGGTTCCAGCAGAGCAAGAAGTCATAGTGGTTTCGTGTGATAAATACCAACTCACTGTAAAATCATTTCCTTCATGGTGTTAATTTATTTCTTCTGTTGAGGGAAAAGATAGGCATAAATGTATGTAGCTTTATTTCTGAAAAAGAGAGAGGTAAGGCAGTGCTATAAATTGCTGAAAATTCACCATTTGTCAGGAGCAATAATTAGTGTCTTAACTACATAACAGTACATGAACTACATTAGTTTAAATGTTATACACAGAATGCGTATTTTCATTTATGTATTTAACTGAAGTTGATGATACTTTCTCTGCTGCAGCACGCCTATAAAATGCCTTTTGCAAAAGGCGTTATTTTCAATGTATTTATAGTCCAGCATGTATCAGAGGACTGGATCAGGTCTTTAAACCCGAAGGAATTAGGTTTAAATTAATGTTAAGTGATAAATAAAGTGTTCTGCAGATCCTAGCTTTTGAATGCGTTTCAATCCCAAGTTAGTTACCTTTATCAAGGTGATTTCTTTTTCTCATGGGTTAACAAAATGGGAAAACGTCTGACTTATTGGATAAAAAAACCCCTTTAGCAACCAAATGTTGAGTATGTTATTGTGAACTAATGATTATGCAGTATACAGTTTAGCTTTCATTAGTACATTGGGCACGTAAGGTCTGTGTAAAGCAAAACACTGCTGGTTACAGGTGCTTTGTGGAGCCTCTGAGAATTTGTTGTCGATCTATATATTAATGTCTTTTTAAACTGGGTTTATTACATCAGCAAATGAATTTTGGGAAGAACAGCTTCTGGCTTGTCCTTCATCCATACCTCCAGCTGTCACAAAACTTTGTGTGTGGCTTGGTCTGCTCCTGTTGAGGTGTACATGGAACTGAGCACTCCTGCTGCCCTCCTGTGCTGCCCACACTGCCCCAGGGCTATCAGC
Organism: Psilopsiagon aymara; assembly: GCA_024733675.1. Taxonomy (NCBI): domain Eukaryota; kingdom Metazoa; phylum Chordata; class Aves; order Psittaciformes; family Psittacidae; genus Psilopsiagon; species Psilopsiagon aymara. The sequence continues at coordinate 4,348 of JANRGW010049012.1, forward strand.
ACCTGAGCAACACAGGGTGATCATGGCGGGGGGGGAACAGGACAGGAGGGACGGGACAACGACCATTGCAATCATCATCTCTGTAAAAAGAAATCCCCATCACACCCAAATCCTTTTTAGCAGGTGCTTTCACTCATCACTCTTATTTAAGCAACACACCAAACAAAATAGATCTCTCAGTTCTCCCTGCTTTTCCTGTTCCCTATTGAGATCTGCTCCTCACCCTCTGCATTTGTCGCTCTGTCGCACTGGGGCACTGAGCTCTGGTGCCCTTCCTGACAGAAGTGTGACCTGATCCTTGGCTTTTGTGATCACAGGCAGCTCCTGTCACCCCCATTGCTGTCTGGGGGAGCAGAGAAGGGAGATGGAGGTTCTAACTTGGTCCATCTCATGTGTGAGATAATGTGAAATACAGAGCAAGATGCAATATGGCAAGCTGTCATAAAGTTGTCAAGCTTGTGAGTATGGCGAGTTAGGACTGCGGTCAAGGTGTTTTTACTGAGCAACTCTGAAGCACACCAAGGTGAATTGTGAGTGAATACGTTTTTTCAGTTGGCCAAAATCTCAGCTGGTACAAAGTCACAGTGAATTCTACATCATATGTAGAGGAGTAAGAAAAAAACCCTTGAGGTTTTAAAGGAATCATGGAGACAATTAGATTTGAATGTCTGAAACGTGGAGTTCCTGTTTTGTTTGATCTTGGCTTTCCTTCTAATGCAACAGGCCCTACTTACCTTTGAAGTTTGTTTGTGTGAAAAACTGTAGCTTGCTTTTTCTTTTTCTTTTTTTTTTTTTTTTCTTTAAAAAGAACAAACCATTAATAGAAATGTAAAATAACTAAATTATACCTATTTGCTTTTTAATACTTTGGCTCACTTTTTGGTAGTTTTATAGCGCTCAAATGAGATTCGTGATGCATTTGGCTCATCATTCAGTTTTTCATCTCTCCTCCTGGACCGCTTAAGATTCTTAATTGTGGACAAACACTGCAAGATGCTAGATAATGCACAAAGTTAAAAGAAAATCAATCAGTTCCGTGCAGGCAAGCGGTTCAGACCTGTGTCTCACTTGCATCAAATAAGCTCTTAGGATATTAATATTGTTAATAACAATTTTTAATTGCCTGCTAATATTTGGAGATGTGTAAATGCCAGGAGAGCTGCAGGTGGGGAAGAATAAATAATATGCCATTGGAAAATGTTTAATTACAGTACAAAATTGAGACAGCAAACTTTTTTTTTTTCTCTGTGCAGGGAGGAGTGCAATTGGTAGCAGCAGATATAATTCATGATAGGTCATGTCATATGTGAAGAGAAAGCTTTCATTTGTAAACATTGTCAAGCCCAGGGGGAAGCAATTATTGATGAGAAACAACTCTCTTACATGTCAGTCTCATCATGGGTTGTTTTTTGGTTTTAAATAAGGACTGCTATTTTTCTGGGGTTTTTTTTCCCCAGAAACCAACGAAAGTGACATGCAACATAATGTAGATTAAAGAGGAAATTCAGTTGTCATCTTCATGAACAAATTAGTGCTCATTAAGTGGACTTAGGTCTCCAAACATACATCTTGCAAATGTCAAGGGCTAGATTTTGTTTCTGATGACAGCTCTGAGTCACTACAGCTACTAAGTGTTACTGGACTGGTAAAAGCCTTTGAAAGCCTTGGCACCTCCAAGGTAGGACTGTCTCATTTTCATATGCTGTGCACATGTGTAGTAGTTTGCCCTTTGCCTACATCAGTCTCATGTTGTGATCTCTTTCCAACCATCCCAGCTGTGGTGCCTATTTTTGAGGAGTAAAACCCAGCATCTGTCTGTCCTTACCCATCTGCTTATGGGGTGAAGCTCACTGCTTTCTTGCTCCTCTGAGGGACTGGCTCCAAGTCACAATCCTGCCTCAGGGGAAGAGACAGAGCCTGGTAGGGCTGGCTACACGGACAAGAAGATATTTGCTAACTTGCTTTGGGAATGAATAACTTGTAGAATTATGTTTCAGCTGGACTGTGTGCAATAGAAGTGTTTCTGCTTGCCTTTTATGTTAGATCAAAGAATAACAAGCATCTTTCCAAGATATTAATACTACCTTATGTCCTTTTCCATAATAAACTTGTTATTAGTTCGTATCTTAACAGGAGACTCTCCCACCAGTTCTGAGTTTCTGTGACTTAAGTTTATGCATGTCTTTTACAGAGAGCTACATTAATAAGATACATGTAGCTGCTGTGGGGCTGTTCTGTGCAAGATTTTCTTCAGCATTTCGGAAAACACGCTAGAAAGCATTAGCTCCAACTCATTCTCATTTACAGGAAGGTTCTGCTGCAATTTGAACAGCTGGTAGAAAAAGAGGGTTAGATCCAATAGGCAAAATTAACATGATCTCATTACTAGGAACAAGAAGAAATAGCCAAACAATTTAGTGTGCAACCATTTGTTTTAAACCACTTTGTTGCCTTGCAACGTCGAGAGGCTAATGGCATGCTAGTAAACAAAAAATAAAAAATAAATATATATGAAAAGGATATTTTCTGGAGACTTGTGCAATTACTAAACAATTTATGTTAGACTTCTGTGATCTGTACATCTTGATTATGGCCACATCTAATAGCTGTTACTCTAGAATATTACCCAGTTGTTCTGCTGAGGGAGCTGCACAAATATAGTGCGTATTTTAAGAGAATGAAAACCAGTATAAGCACAGACAGCTCTAAATTGAAGTAATTGCAGAGCTCAAGCCTTCAGTAGTTCCTGGAAAAATCAAAAGTCCATTACGCATCCTACAGCGTTGCTGGTTTTGTGTGAATTCCTGGCCAGGGATAAAAAGCTGTTTACACTAAAGTCGACCCTAGCAGAAAAATCTAGGAGCTGCTTTTGCTAGGCTTGCACGTGATCTGAGACTGCATGGAGCATGGGACACTGGTATGTGGGGAGAAGGGGAGGTGTGGAGGGTTCTCTTAAGCAAAGCACTTCAAATTCCTCATCTTCTTATAGTTATGTACAAAGCTAACTGCAGTATCCCATAATGGTCTGGGCAGAGCTAGGAAATAACAAAATGAGTAAGCTTCTAAATAAAATTATATAAAATTATATTCTTCTACCTGTTCCTCCTTCATTTTGTTGCTACCAAAGGTAGTTGTATTGATGAGGAGAGAATGGGACCTTTAACATTTACCAGTAAGTTCCAGCCTTTTTGATTTTGGATCTACAGTGCAAGTTTTTGAAATCAAAATTCTGATGTTGTTTCAATATGGTTAGAAATGGAACTTGCTAAAACCTAGTGAATAGGCTCCTCCAGCTTTCTTTACTCCTCGTTTGATTCCCCCCCCCCCCCAACTTGCATAGCCTATTCAGTATCTCAGACTCTGATTGCTGTTTTGTGTGTTGATATGCACTCTGCAGCACATTTTCTGGTTTTCAGGTACTACATATATGGTAAATGAACATTGTAATGTCAGGCATACTGAAAAATCATTGCTGCAAACAAGTAATAGACCTGTAACCTCTCTGAAGGGAAAGCATCTCAATTACTATAGGAATAAAAACCTTCACTGTTTGGTGTTACCTCGTGAAATTTGCATTCAGATTGATAATTCAGGCTAATGGCTTCAGGTTCCCGTGGGACAGCTGAAACAGATTCTGAAATGGCAGAAGAAAAGGATATAGTAAATAAAAGCAATGAAGTGTCAAAAAATATTTCTGCATCAAGAAAGTCTCTGAACCATTTTATGCTTCATAATCTGGCCTTTTCTGGCTGCTCTGTGTTTTGACTGAGGCAGATCATGAAATGAAATATGTTACCTATGAAATAATAATATTATTATTCTAATTAGGAAAACATTTATATAGCAACTAAAACATAAGGTGTTTGAATATTACAGAGAGATTTCTATTAATTTACAGCAGAACGGTGAAGGTAAAACACCCTTTGATTGCAGTTGCTAGGCAACCTTTCTCAGAACAGATGTAGGTACCATTCCTGTTTGTTTAACACCAGTCATACCAGAGTCTGTCAACAAAACATGGTACAGCAGCAGCAGGGAATAGCAAAGAAGAATAGTTTTAGTATCGTGGGGCTAAACTGTCCTTCTCTTGCATCGTTTGGGCATGAATAATACAAATAAGGTTGCATGGAGAAAGCTTGGCAAGTTGAAGAAAATAAGCTTGTATTAGTATGTTTTCACCTGTTGATCAGAGTGCACGGTAAAGAAAAATGTTATTCCCGCTGTGCAGATGTGGAAATGGGGCACAGAAAGGTTAGACTTTCCTATGAAAAGCTTCTATAGCTGCTTGCGAATTGGTGACAGGTCTGAAAGCGGAGTCCAGGATTTAGTCGCATGTTCAGTGGGCTGTGTAAGCATTTGTAAGACATATTGGTCCTCAGAGTACTACAGTTGAACCAGCTACATATGATGATTTTGTGGTATTTCTTTTACAGGAAACACCATTTCTACTCAAAAGATGTTTAGAAGGAAAATAACCAGAGTGTTTAGAGAAATGTGATCTATGCTTCTGTGTAACACTGGTGTAGCATATGTTTTTGTCATTTAAACTTAACTGCCAGAATGAAAGAATGCTTATTTTATTTACTTTTACAATCAAAAATTAAGTATACTTTATTCCAGACAGAGAGGAAGAGAGCAGTCTGTTTGGACAAGTCACTTGAAAATTCACTTTCAGGGTGTTAAAATGTGGCTTTCCTCAGTCTTCAAAGGCCAAATGAATGAAAAAACACATGTTTAGGATGGTCTTTGCCCTTGAGAATGGTGCAAATAAAATGTTTTTGCTACTCTTTGCTGTACCATGTGTTGTGATGGCTTCTGGTATGGGGATGTGACTGAGACAAAGAGGGAAAAGATGATGGGGGTTCATTATCCCACCCCCACCCCATTCACAATTACGTGAGTTATTAAATCTGTAATTTAGAGAATATGAGGTTAAGTCGATGGAGTTAATACTAAGTACAAGGTAGTAAGATCTGTGATAGTCTTCAGTTCGCTGCCTTCTTTTCTCATAGGTTTTAAGCAGGGTTTTTTTTGTTTGTTTTGGGTTTGTGGGGTTTTTTGGTTTTGTTTGTTTGTTTGGGTTTTTTTTTAACCTCTGGAGAGGTTAAAAAAAAGAGTAAGGAGAATCTGGCTTTTCTTTTGGGGAGAGAATTTGGAAATAGGAGGTTCCCCTCTGCTGTTCTTCCCACAGCTTTAAAGAAATAATGTTCTCTTCAAAGGAAATTAATCTGGGTCTGCTGTTTTGAGCTTGTGGCCTATACCACAGCATGCGTGCAGCTGTGGCTGCTGGTAAGAAAGCTGGGTGTCCCTGGAGTGAAATAGCTGGGACATCCTTAGTTACTCTAAGAAGTGCTTGTTTCCACAGCTGGGGAGGGAATGGGAGGACTGAGGGCTTTGGGAGAACTGGAGGCAGGAGAAGTCCCCAAATAGTTCTAGTCCCAGATATGCTGTTTTTGTTTTCCTGATTAATCAGTGTATGTCCAACTTTATTCTCAACTTTGCTCTCATTTGAATAATTTCATATAATATAGCTGAGAGTACATGAGGTGACTGATATTCTCAGTACCACATAGACAAGCAATATGATGAGAGCTCTAGGGCTGTGGACAGCCCCATAAACAGGTCTGATCTGCTGCACTGGTGGAGGCAGTGGACTGAAATCCAGTAGACAGAGAAAGCACACATGCCCAGATTTTGCAGCTTTTTAAAAAAGTGCATTTTCAAGTTTTTTAACTTTAAAAAAAAAAGTTAATAAAGATGCAAGCTCTAAACAAAATGGCTTTGCCAGGGAATTCAGATATTTCAGAGTAGAAATTGTGTCTGCTCATAGGTATTTTTAAAGCTTTTACAGCTTCAGAGGAATAGATTTGACCTTTCAAATAAGTTTTCACAATAATACCATTTATAAACTCAGAAGAGAAATGTGTGTGCTAAGAAGGAATGAGGTTTCAGTACAGCTGCAGCTTTGCAAACAGCAAATGTAATTTTCTAAGAACCCACCTAAGGGCCACTTCACAGAGATTAGTAACTTGCCCATCAAGTTGTTCCTGTGCTTTCATCAGAACTAACACTGCAATTGTTCTATAGACACAAATACACAAATCTTTATGAAGCAGGCCTTGCAATATATTTCTGTTAATAACAATCTTGACCTTGTTTGTCCCTTACAGGAGCTCTTTTAGTTTGTGTTGTGTAACATAACATCTTTCTTTTCTTTGTTTCCAATTAATAGGTTCATCAGGTGAGGGTTAAGGGTTGTACTAATCAGGAGCAATGTTCTCTAATATGAAGATAACTCACATTACTTTTATGTTGTACATTTCTTTCTTTTTCCTCCCCAGAAGAAAGGTAGGAAAGCACTTCTGAAGTAGGACAGAGAAATTACTGTATGCTTTTGTTTTAATTAATAAAAATATGTATGTGTGTGTGTGTCTGTGTCTGTATATACACATGAAATTGGTACTGAATATATTTCAGTCATACAGCTTAAGGGAAAAAGTCCATTTTGTCTAAGAGGACTTCTCAGAGCTCAGTGTCTATCATCCCAACTGTTAAAACCTCATGAAATGAATAGGTGTAGCTCCCTCAAGAAAGCTAGCAGATGTGAAGAATGCTTTAGTATAGCATTGGTACGATGTAAACTAAATATTCATCCTTCAGTTTCTTAGTATGGGTGGCAATAGCTTCCTTTTCAGTTTCATGGACCAGTGCAACACTCAAGGTGTATAGCCTCCCTTCCTTTATACATGTACTTTAATAATAATGAGTATTGCACATGTGGAGTATGGTAGGGATATTTTGAAAAGACAGTCAGTAATTTCTAAGGTGAATTCTTCTTTGGTGTTTCAAGTGTGTGGAAATGTATAGATGCCTTCAACCATGAGAAAAGGAAAGGAATTCTGCAGACACTGTCTGTTTTCAGTAGGTTGTTTCAGTTGAGAATCAGATAATAAATTAGAAAGACAAGCTAATTTTTCCCAGTCCATAAAATTCGTTACCATTTGACAGCTATTGGAGGACTTGCATGAAATACATTAGAGGTCTCATTTCAGTTTCTAGAGCATAGATGTCTTTAAAGCTCCACAAACACTACAGAAATAATGCTGTTGTAGCTTTTTGCTCTGTTTAAGAGAAGATTTACTTGTTATGGACATGGAGAGGGAAGCTGAATAATTTTAGTAAACCAGGAATGTCTTTTGTCTATTAAGCACCATACATGATATTCTGGGATTTGGAGAAGTGGGAAAGTGCCAAGGCAGCAGTTGTAATCACCCATTTCAAAATAGAGCACAGGGAGTGGGGACTGCGGTTTAGGAATAATAATAGAAGACAGTGCCCTTAAGTTTTGGACGTTAGCTGCTGTGCTAATACATAATTTCATGAGACAGGAGTGGGTGCATATATTTCTGAAATTGCTCATGTTTTGCTTGGCTGAATTAACATTTTTGAAATCATAAGTTTTGTCACCATTAGCTTTGTTTCATTAGGCTTATCCTTAATGCAAAATGTTTTTATCAGTCTGTGATATTTCATGTTGAAAAAAATCTGTAGTCATCTCCAGATTGCTACAGCTGTTTTGGTAACATTCTGTTTTTTTTTGCTAGTTGTTGTAATATTCATCAGCTTTGTTTAAAGCTCAGAAATACTGGCGAGATCCTTGCTCATAAATTCATTACCATTGCACTACTGCAAAACAAGACATACCTAAAATTGCTTCCAACTACAAGTAAAATTTATTGGATTTTCCTCTGTGTGTGCCAAAACTGATAGAGGATGGGAATAATGCATCCAGCTATAACTGGGTGTCAGTCCTCAGCAGATTGAGCCATCCCTGTGTTGTTCAAGGTCCTGAACAATAAATACTGTGTTCTGCAATCAGACTGCCTTAAGACAAAGGTCATGGCAAATTGGTTTTAGAGGTATCTGCATGTCTTATAAATGCTGTACTAAACACCTTCTCATGTTTGTCTTCCTGGCTCCGGAATTTGTGACTGTAAAGCATCTCCTGTATCACTTCCTTCTGGTTTTAACTTTTCACTATTCTGATGCCAGGTCCTCCCTTTTGTTGTTTCCTCTCATTTGAAACTGTGTGAGAAAACACTACTAGGCAACTACAACAGCACACCTGCTTGGTTTTGCTTTCTATTCAAGGCAGAAGTAATCCCACTGACTTTCTAGTCATGTATTTCAACTTGCTGTCTGTTTTCAGAACCAGTGAATTTGTGTGCTTGCCCTTGCTGTTCAATTGGGATTCCTTCTCCTGGAGCTGTGACTTATTTTCTTTTCATTGTGCTCCAATTTTATCTGCTTCTGAAATACTGACAGTAATACATGAATTTCATACGTCTCCTACTGAATAATGAAAACAGAAGACAGGAACACATTCATGGAAGACAAGGATGACAAATTAAAGAGTCCACAATACAGGCGAGTGTCTGGTTATTTGATTATAACATGCACAACTGGTGTAGCTGACACTGTTGAACACAATTAAAAACATTCAGAAAAAAAGTACCCTTAGGTGACCTAAGGCCTCACCAGATTATCTTCTTTGCAGTGACACACCTCCCTGAGAGGCTGCTAATCCCATGCTAAGCAGGTAATGTTGCTAGAGAAGAAAAATGAAAATTATAGGAAATAGTTACTAGCCAGTTGCACCCTAACCCAGGATCTGCTGCTGGCAGTGTATTTGCTGGCCACAGTGAAAAAGCTGAACATTTCACATCTAAGCTTGGTATTACAGTAGTCTTCCAGCAGATTGGTCTGTGCTTGGGCCTTGCTGCTAAATGCTTTCAGACTCTACCTGGAAGTGCAGACAGCTGGAAACTAAGGCTTGCTTTTATGACTTTTGGAAGTTAAAATGTGTTGTTATATCATGTGAATTGATTTCTGTTTAAGCATGTAAGTAGGAGTAAGGGTGAACTGTCACAGTAGATGCAAATACTGTCAGCATTAGGAGTGGAAGTTTCCCTGTTAGCTCTTGAAAGTCACACCTTGAAATTTTTAAGTTAGATGGTATACTTGGCTGTAGCCAAATCTAAGCACTCAAACTGTCTTGCCTTGTGAGGTGACCAGAATCTTTTGATGAACTTTGTGGTTAAAACTGATTGTCATTTCTCTTCTCTAGACCAGCATAAAACTCTGCATTTTTCTTGTTCTGACAGCTTTACCCTGCAAACTAGTCAACATCACTGCCAGAGGAGCAAAGATGTTCTCCATACAGAATGTATCTGTAACATGCAGTGATTGTCCAAAGTTGTGAAACAGGCAGCTTATTGTGTCACCAGCCTCTTTCTCGTTTTCTAACCACCATTTTTGAGAAAGCCCATGGGCTGCTGGAATGCAGGTGGGTTTTATCGTGGTTGATAATTGCTGATGCTCTTTTTGACTCTTGCCCTTCTTAGCATCAGAGACTAAATATATTTTTTTCAAGAAAAGTTGCCCAATAACTTTGTGATTTGCTTACATTGTTACAATGCACCAAATACGTACTAAATATAAAACAATCTTGATTTGCCACCTGTGTTAACTCATGTTTGTTAGAGGGAATGACAAATATACTCATCTAAGAAATGCTGAAGTAAGGATGCAGTGCAGCCAGAACCTAAATTGCTTTTGTGTACTGCAGTGGATAAAAATCTAGAAAACGAATTGAGTATTGATTTTGCTAATCTGCTTTGTGTTTGTATCAACAGACAGTGCATAAACATGTGATATGCATACAAAAAAAAAGCTGCTTTTCCATATGAACTTTCTTACATATTTATGTGCACAACATACACACAGATCTCACTTCTCTCGCTTGTATTTTGCATTAAATCTTCATTTAATTTGATGTAGAAAACCGTGAAGCATTCCCTTGAAGTAATTTTAATTTTTGTTGCCTTCAACAAACTCTAAAATTGCATCTTAGATTTTGCTGAGTCTGTTACTTAAATAATATTCTTTTGGCTTAAAGCCTGAATCTCAACTTCTGCTTTTATTTATGTTTGATTTGCTTTCTTCATGCAGAGTCTGGAGTGGTCTGTGCCTCTGCAGATGATCTGGGTTTGCTAATGCAGAGATTTATAGGTATTTTATTGTCCCTAAACAAAATGCTAGAAATTATTGTCAAATATCTGGTTTACCTGCACTTACAAGAGTTTCCTAAATACCTGTGAAGCAACTAACCCAAACAGCTGTTCTGGTCAGCAGTTAATATATTTCTATGTTCATCTAATACATAGACTTCCTACAACCCATAATGTAGTCATGAGTAACCCTTCCTTTTGGGGAAATTAATTAGAAAACACTTGAGTTTTTTGTTTTTGTTTTGTTTTTTTTTTTGTTCTGATGGGACCTGTCAGCTGTGGTCAGGCTAGGTGCGCTGCTGTGCTTAACTGCAGTCAGTGGCTGATGGAGGCAACTTGGGCTTTAAGCAGTTTTAAAGCCACTTGTGTTTGATCTGGAGCTTAATGAAAGCTGGTGGAAGGTCTGTAAGATGAAACTAGCAGCGTGTTGCAAACAGCAAGTGAGCAGGTCTTCATAGAGGTAGGCTGGTGTTGGTCATTGTGGGGAAGGCTAGAGGAAAGGAGACTCCAGGGACTGCTCTGTCTGAAACCCTCTGAATAAAGGTCCCAAGCTGAGAACAGGGTTCAAATTTGAGGAAGTTTGGATTTGCCTTTGAATTTTACAACAGAAGTTTATGGTCAGTTTTTTACAGTGCCACATCATTGTACTAAACATGAGAAGAAGTGAGCTGCTTGCAGCTGGGTATAATTAACATACATTTATGCTGCTAATTTAACACTATGCAAATTGTATTCTTTCTCAGTCAGCTCATTGAGCACTGGATGTGAGGTGTCTCCACGAAGTGTGAGTCCTCTTTCTGTAATTGTTTCATGCTTTTCACTTGCAGAAATTGAATTTCTTCTGTCTTGTCACACTTTTTATCGTGTTTCTTTTAATGTAGTTACTTGGAAGGAGGACTTCTGAGTGAGAAATGCAAACCAAACTGGTATTTATTTTGAAGAAAAATATTCTGTGAAGGGTTCAGATTTATTGCCTCCCCCCAAAGGCTCAGGGACTTTGATTTTGGGCCAGGCTTTCAAGAGTGTTTTTGTTTACAAGATGGTGGGGGTTATTTTGATCTCTCATGGGTGTAAATCAAGAAAAACTTTGAAGTTTGGCTGGGGTTAAAACCAGTCCAACTCTGATGACATTCAACCTCCTGTTGTTTCTATAAGCAGTATATGAGGAGCATATGCTCCTGTTGGTGGCTGTGTGGCCTGAGTGGCCATGGCCCTTGCTACCAAAGTGCGATTTCCTCTTTGGAAACACACACATTCATTTACCAGATGTCTAATAGAAGGTGAAGCAGCTGCTGAAGCATTGCTGACATTTTTACTTCTCTTCTATTTGAAATGGACAAAAAAATGGCTTGTTACAAATTACTACTATCAGGACTCCCATTATAGCCCTGCTCACAACCTGACCAGAACAATGGACAAAATCACAGGTTTCCCTGAGGGATCATACTACTCAAACTCACAGAGAGGCTTACAGGCTAAGGGATGGCAGTGCTTTGTGGGGGGTAAAAAGAAAAAGGCATTTTGCAATTGTTAGCACAAAATAACAATCCCTTCTGTTTAATAGCAAAAAGCCCTGGAGAAAATGTCCCCATGCCGAGTCCAGCTGTGATTTGTGTGCTGTTGGGATGCTGGGAGAGTGCAGGAGCAGGCACTGTATTTCTGATGAGATCTTGACTATGGGAGTTGCTTTGTCCTACTGGCTTTTGTTGGTCAGAAATGAAGGGGATTGCATGAGTTCTGTGCAGTCATGCCACGGGGAATTTCTCAGCTAGAGATGTTTTATTTTGAAATTCTTTTTACTTCAGTTCATGTAGTTGAACTTGCTTGTTACTGCTGCTGTCAACAGGTGGTACCCAGACATAGGCTATCCACGGTTTTCCTGATTGGAACAGTGGGATTTTACCCTTGAAAGTCATCACGGTGATAGTGGTACACTTCTTAGTGTGCATAGCTTGTGGAGACAGGAGATCCTGCAAGCATCAGGAGAATGGATATTTGGTCTTTGGATTTGAGTAACACCTTAATGGTCAAACATAGCTGTAATAAATCATGCAGTGTGAGTATTTACACCTGTGGCAGGGTTTTTAGTGCCATAACTGTGAACACTTGGAACATCACTGCTAAAAAGCAGGCTTGCTTTTGATTCTGTCTTAGTGATACAGCGGCTTAAGTAACTTGGGTGCTTTTGAAAATGCTGTTTAGGAGCTACACCTGCAATTTAAACAGTAGCATGGTACTGCATTTGTTCTCACTCTTTCTTGCTTTCCAGAAGATATTAGGAGATGTATACAGGGAAGAAATTCATTACTGTGAGGGTGGTGAGGCACTTTCACAGGTTGCCCAGGGAAGTTGTGAATCTCCCATCCTTGCAATTGTTCAAAGCCGGGTTGGATGGGGCTTTGAGCAAGCTGGTCTAGTTGAAGGTGTACCTGCTCATGGCAGGGGATTTGGAACTGAGTGATCTTAAAGTCCTTTCCAACCCAAACCATTCTATATTCCATGTCAGCTGCTTGTATTGTATACCTTTTAAGGGTCTGTATGTTTGTCTGGTGGAAACATTTTCCTGTTTTCAACCAGTTTTCGTTGAATCAGGCAGTTTCCCTGTTTTGAATTTATTTCTTATATGCTTTTTATGTTGATGAAATGAATTCAGTGTACCGTCAACTGTGGCATTTTTGCTTGTGTGTGTAAGGCAAACACCTGTGAAATCAGTCTTGCACATCCTGCGGGCAAGCGTGACATGGCTGAGAGGCAGCAGTTGTGGACAGAGACCTCAGGGAGATGAAAGGCAGTGTAAAAATGCAAAATATTGTAATTACAAGCAGAATCATTACCAAAAGCCTCTTATTGTTCTTGTATGCAGGAATGCGTGCCACTCTCTTAATTTAAAAAGTAATTCAGATAGCTTAATGAAGGCTTATTGGCTAATGAGGGAGAGCCTGAGCTAAGGTGAATGTGAGAAGCAACTTATGTTGGTTCTTGTAAAAAAGCCTCCAAACCAAGGATTTAGAGATTTCTTGAGCGGGAAACACTGTCTAGTAACAGCCATGGGGCCTTGTAATATTTTTTCCTGTATTTACTGAGAACTTTCCTAAATATGGCTTTGTGGTGCAGTGTAGACTCATTGCAAAGAGCTCCTGACTAACTTGAAATTATCAAATATTTTTTTAAGATCACTGTTTTTGTGAGAGAGTCCAAACAATACAACTGGAGCCTATGTAGCTAGCTGTTAATCTAAAATGGAAGTAGTTCAACCCGTGCAGAGAAGCAGGAGTGAGCTGTGCATGCTGAAGTCAACCTTAAGAATGAAGAAGTCATGAGCTCTTTTAAGAAACATAGACTGAAATAACTTTTCCCCAAATTTTGCGTTAATTTAACTTCTAGCTTTGGCTTATTGTTATTTTGTACTTTTCTTATCAGATGTTAATACTGTGGTTTCTGACTTTTGTTTTACCTTCTAGGAGTTAAGATATTAGCAAAAAAGTATGTTTTTGGGACAAAGACAAAATCAGGACCCTAATATTGCTGCAGGAGATAGCGTATTTCTAAATCCCCTTTATTTGTGTATCATCATCTTCCATGTGCTTTTGGCTGGAAAACCTGACTCAAGGGCTGTCTGTGCCTGGCCTCTCTTCTTTGCCAAGTGATGGATGCTTACAGGTGGCCAAGTATGTATATTGCCCATCCTTATTCAGGAGCTACCGTTCTTTGATCTGCTTTAAAGGAGGTGAATATCCCTAAAGTCCTACCGGTCTGTAACCCGTAGTTCAATTGAGGAAAAGCACTTGTGATAATTTATCAGTAGCTTCATCTTATTCAATTATCTGTAGCGAAATTCTTGTCAGAATTAATGTGCTAAACAGAAATCTGGCCAGAGTAAGGCTGTGGATGCAGCACCTCTACAGGTTGCATTATTTTGCTATCTTTAAGTACTAAACCTTTAAGTAGTAAATTAATATATGTGGGTGAGGTGAAATGTGTGGAATGCTTCTTGCATTTATAGCATATTAGTCTGACTTTCTAGTTTTAGCTTCTCATTCGTAGAGGTGAGACCAAAGGAGGAAACAAAGGAGAGTAAAATAACAAGCATTTTTCAATGTTGTCTATACTCCACCAAAGTCAGCAGGCCAGAACATTTGGTATGACTGTACCTTGCCTGACGTGATCAAATGTTTTGCATACTGTTCATGTACCATCTGTTTAGTTGTTTAGTGATGCAATGACCAAAATGAAAAGCAAAAGGATTTGAACCAGTATTGTGTAAAATAGACTGCTGGGAATCCAGAGCACATCCTCGCTGCCTACCTTGAGTTAGATCCCTTGTTTATTTTGATAAGTAACTGCTCTGGGTGGATACTATCAGCCTTTGGGAAGATTGCTTGCCCAATTTTTAGATACTAAATGTCCACTGTACAACTGACGTTGTACATCAGACCCTGGCATGCACTAGGGCCAGATGTCCAGAAGTCCTTGGATTTCCCACAAGTGACCACATTTTCCAAAAACTGAGTGTCAGCAAGAACTCATATTTTTGAAAACCTGGCTGCTTTGAATGAGTTATTTTGCTGCCTAAAATGAAATGAAGCATGAATTTACTTTTTGACAGTGTCTGCGGAGCATGGGAAAATTCTGGCCAGGATGGGTAGTGACAGATAGCTGTTTCTCTTGGTTGCTCATTTAAAGTGTGAGCGCTCAGAGAAAGCTGAAGTCTTCAAGTGCAATGATCTCCTCAAGTGAAGTCTTACTGAGAGAGTGAAGGGAATCTGGCATGTACAAGAAAAAAACCCTGCAAACATCATGTTTTTAAGGATGTGGCAAACAGTACATATTTGTATTGTTTAGACAAATGCAGAGGTTGTCTTCAAGTATATTCAGCAAAAGATGATATCCCCTCTAAAACCACAGAGGTTGTACACAAAAAACTATTAAGAGAATGCTGTCATTCAGATGTCCACTGAAGTGTCAGCAAATGCCAAAATTAATGTTACATGTTGGATCTTCATTCTGCCCCTTGTATAGTGCTTTTAAGAAGACCTGCCCCCAGGAATGAGCGATTTAGCAGTCACAACCATGATGTTATCTCAGTTTTGTTTGAGTGAAACCCATGTGGCCTTTGGCACTGGATTTTTTGTTTCACTCTTTGAGTTCAGACACATGTAACAGAGAGGCATCAGAGGTCATCAAGCACTAATGAAAGCACTCCACATCTTTTCACAAATCTTCCCAGAAGTTTTCTGTGTATGGAGCTAAGGGATGGCAGCAGAAGGTCCTGGGAGCATGTGCGAGACATGTTTTTTGGAGAAAGAAGGACTGCTCAGGAGTTTGAAAGTGCAGAGGGTGTTTGCTCCTAATTCTCACCCTTGCCCGGGTGCCTGCCCGTGACTCCTTTTGGAGACTGAGTGCATAGGTTTTCAGTTTAACCTAGGAGATCTGTCTTGTGCTTTTCACTACAGTTGTGCTAATGAAGCACTGTTGTGTGTCTAACAGGCTAGGGGAGGTGATTATCTCCCTCGGCTCCCCTCTGGTGAGACACCACCTGGAGTGCAGATCTGGGGCCCCACAGCATAAGAAAGATGTGGACCTGTTGGAGCAAGTCAAGAGAAGGGCCTCAGGGATGATCAGGGGGCTGGAGCAACTCTCCTATGAAGGCAGGCTGAGTGAGTTGGGTTTGTTCAGAATGGAGAAGGGAAGGCTTAGGGGAGACCTTGTTGCAGCTTTTCAGTACTCAAAGGGGGATTATAAGAAAGATGGGGAGAGACTTTTCTAGCAGGGCCTGTAGCGATAGGACATGGAATAATGGTTTTAGCTAAAAAAGCATAGATTCAGACTAGATATAAGTATGAATTATTTTACAAGGGCGGTGGAGCACTGGAACAGGTTGTCCGGAGAGGTGGTGTATGCCGTATCCCTAGAAATAGTCAAGGTCAGGCTGGATGGGGCGCTGGGCAGCCTGATCTAGTTGAAGACGGCCCTGCTCATTGTGGGGGTAGGGGTTGGACTAGATGGCCTTTAAAGTTCTCTTCCAACCCAAACTGTTCTATGATTCTATGAAAAGTGATCTGCATCACAGGGTCTGCAACCAGCCAGTCATCCCAGGTGACAGTCCAAGAGCTTGCAGAAAGCTTGAGCAAAATTCAACCTGTTTTGGCAAATTAAAGGTACAAGGTGGTATTGGAGAAAACGCCTTTCCCTTTTTGCTAGGCTGTTTTTTTGTGATTCCTTGGTTTTGCACCTATCAGTGTTATCTGCGGATGTCTTCAGTTTCTAGGTACCCAGCTGTACTTCAAGTAGGACAGCTGCACTTTTCAAGGACGTTTTCAAGGCTTATAGTTCCCAGGCTGCCAGGCATTTTCTTTGTCAGTGTTTTTCATCAGTCATTTTCTTCTCTTCAGTGATTTTACCCTTCTTTATGGGTGCTCACGTCAGGCAGATGTGAGAAGGGAGTATCCCTTCCTCCCTCCCCATGTCACCCTCCATGGCCACCCTGATACTCCAAATGTAGTAGGTGTGGAGTGGCAACAGCTTTTCAATCATAAGGCGTGCTACCCTGTATGCTGATCGTGTAAGGATTCCCCAGGGGAAACTGTTCTGTATCAAGAGACCTTTAGCCGTTGACTCTCACTTTTCCCATATGCAAACTGGTGTTTGCTTGACCTTTGCACTGGGGGATTTCCACAAAGGGGAAGGTGACTGAGCCTTTACTTCATACAAGTTCTGCAGCTCCTCACCTGATTTAAGAGCAAATGGTAATAATTGCAGAATTAATAAGAATATCTACTTGCTGATAAGGGCAATTTAATGAAATCTAGAAACAGAAATTGTAATGTATTTGAAGTGGCTGTTTGTTTGGACAGATCAAGAGTAACTTATTAGTGACTTGTAATAAAGCTAAGTGCATGCTGGAAGTACTATAAAATCTTGATTTACTCATGAAAATGATAAATTGTGATAATTGATGCCAGTAATTTATTTTTCTATTCTACACTGAGATTAGCCAGAGAGTTAAAGTTCATCATTTACAAGTGCCAAAAGCATGGGTGGGCTATGTTGACAAGCCTTTTAGTGACTCCACTAGGCTTGATATTAAGCAAAGCTACTGGAAGTGCTGTATGAATATTCATTTTACTGACATATATTGGTAGGCAAAGAATTGCAACTTGCACAATATTACTGTCTCTTAAGAATTAAATTAACATATGGTAAATGGTAGGCATTTTAAAGAAGTTCCAAATAGTTTCATTACAATTATCTGGTCATGATGGAGTTTAATAATAATAATGAGAAAAAGAAAAGCTTTCCTTCTGTGTGCAGACTGAAACTGTGACTGCATTGGTATCATGCGTATCGCGTAAGTGGGAAGGGACTGCCCATACCATCTGAAATTGCTAACAGCTGTTAAAATCAGACGTGTACCATGTGCAAAGGCATTAATCATCTTGCTGACTACATCTGTTCTTGGGAAAGGGGACACGTCTTGCCTTTGAGGACATTTACCTGGCTAGAAAAGGCTTGTTCCCACTTGTTATGCAGAACCGCATGTCATACCACTGCCACAGACTGTGAGCTCGTGATAAGAACTAATTGACTAGCAATTACTGGTTTGCATTGCAGTTTTGATTCCTGAAAATCAATGAGTAACTTGAAAGTCATGACATTGTAGAGGTCAGTGTGTACACGCACATCCCACCAAACTGCAAAATTTGATTAGTTGAAATGGTAACAAGGGTTTCATACATGTTTTTTTGCCTTTGATGTGCAACACAGCCACCCAAGGCTGAGAGGTGTTTGCCTGCAATCTTATTTTCTTTCTCATAAAACCACTGGCAGTGTACTCGGGTATCATTAAAGCTTGTACTACTGACATCAGTTAGTGTTCTTGGAGTTTCTAATGGTGTGTCATGATGCTGAGGAAGCAAATGTAATTATTTCTGACATTGTTCCTACTCTGGCTAAAGGACAGACGATTTTCATGACAAGCCTAGGAAAACAAGATAGTTAATTTAGGAAGATGCTCCAGTACCAGAAACCTGTGTTGACAGCCTGAGGGAATACCTTTTTGTTCCTCCAGAGTAGCAACCCTTACTTCCTATTAAGCAGGATGTCTGATATGGCAATTAATCTAGATTTTCAGGTTCTGCAATGCTGTGTGAGGTATTCTGTATGAATAATGAACACTTTGAAAAAATAGCTGTTCTGCAGCAAACTTAAAGTCTAGGAGTGTCAATTAAATATAATGCACTGTACATACATTGTCATAAATGATCTTGATACCTCGGAAAAGGTTTCTCCACGCAACTCATTTTTGTTAGCAAGTTGCATGAGAAAAAGGTCAGTAATCATTGTTCATGCTGGATCTCTAAACTGTCCATTAGAGTGCATGTTAACAGTGCCATGTTTCTAAGAGGGAAAGGCTATTTGTTTATCTCCATTTTTGCTAATATGTTGAATGAATATTGAATGAAATGAGATGGTGGCAGGAGACAATGAGAAAGAAAGAGAACTGACGGAAGAGAAACAGTAGGAACATAAGCAATATTGTCACTTGATCACTTGCTTTGCATCACTGGTAATTTTTTAAATCTAGGATAGTTTGTAATTTGAATCAAAATCAGTGTTTATTTTGTGGAATCTCACTGAACACATCTACTATGCTATCTACTGTTGAGGAGTTAAAGCATGTACCTTAAACACTCACCTGAGCACTGCATGTTTATCAAGTATTTTAATCTGTGAACCAAGTATGTGGAATTTGCAGCTGGCTCACAGCAGTAGGTAGTCATAGGGATTTCTTTACAGGGTCTGATTTGGTGCATTTCTTCTAGTTTGCAGATGTTTGTATCATATCAAGCTGCTTGTTTACCAAAATTGAACAGGATTTAAAAAAATAATGAAAAAAAGCCTTCAGAAGAGTTTGGATTAAACAAAAATCCAACAACCTCAAACTCCTATTTCATAAGGAGCAATATTTACGTTGTGCGATATGCATTAAAAGGGAAGAATGAAGTGCTTTACAGCTTTCAAACAAATAGCTAATGTGCACACTAGGATACATCTGCTTGCATCTTGGGCATTTTCACTTACTGCATTAATGACTAGAAGTTATACATTTATTTGCTGCTTAAAATTTTCCACTTTAGGTAATGAAAGATTTCCATATTAGCATGGCAGAAATTTCCTCAAAAGTGTTGATTTTGCTTACTAATTAGGAAAATATTTTTAATCCTATGGGCTGAGAAGAGACCAGAAGGTTTTTCATCTAAATAGCTAGCTGTTATGCAACATGTATGTTTGCAATAATATAAATGGCCTTTATTTCTCTCTAGTCATTTGTAGATTTCATGCACAAGTATAAATGTTCTCACCTCTCATCTACCAGTATGTTGCCCTATATGCATGTGACAAAGAATGTCATAATGCTGCGCCAACTCTGTGAGGGCTTTCTTGTTCTCTTTCCTGATGGTTGGGTTTTTTGCTTTTGGTTTTTTTTTTTTTGTGTGTGTTTTTTTTTAGTTTTATTTTTTGTTATTATTAAATCGAATACGGTATTTATTTATTTATTAAAATTCCTTTTGAACAGGCAGGATTTTCCCCAATTTGATCAGCAAATAACTAGATCTGAAAATTCATTTAATAGGAGTCATTCTCACACTGGTATGAATACATTATGAAACACTGTTTTAAAGTAATTGGCAAGATGTAAAATGATATTTCTAAATACAGTATCATGGCAGTCAAGAGTAACAATTTATTTTATAGCTTCTGCTGTGTTGAGACAGTGGTGTAAGTGATTTTCATTCATTGAAGAATGAAAAGCCTGCTCCCTAAGACACAAATTCTTTTGAAGTTGCTATGTGTGTTAGAGAAAACGTCTGGTACATGATGAACCTATGTAAAGCTGAGGCTGTTAGTGCTGCATGACTCAGCCTGAGCTCTCCTGGGGGGCTGCCCAGATCAGGTATGGATTCAGGGCTCTTGCATATGTTTAGCTCAAGAGTTTCATCATTAAAACAAGTTCTTCAGAGTCAGTGCTGGTTGCTTTGAAGGCACTTGGAAAATCCTTCAATCCTTGTTATTACCTGTGGCCCTGGGGAGGAAGAGGGGGAGGCCACTGTCTTGGTGCTGCTCTCTTGCACTGCACTCTCTCCAGGACTCTGCTGAGAACTGTCACGTGGTTCCGCAGGGGTTCTACTTACTGGTGAAGATGGTCAGTAATGTTTTATTTGGTGTAATTGTGGTATTTGAGGTTTTTCAATGCGTGAATAACTTATAGTATCACCACCTGCACTCTTTTAGCTTTTGCTGATCTCTGCAACCTGATCTTCATGAGGCTGGGACATTGCATGGTGAGGCAGAAAAAGACAGTGATTCTGTAGTAATAGAGGTAAAAGCCTGAGCAAGCTCTGCAGCATGAAGCCATCTGTAGTTTCTCTCTTGCGGAGGCATGTTATGGTTATGTGAAGCAGGATTTTGGAGGACTAGGAAGCTGGAATGGATTTTATCTTGCTTATTTTCTTTCAGCAGAGGTAGAATCATAGAATAGTTTGGGATGGTAGGGACCTTCAAAGGCTGTCTTAAGCTATATCAGATTGCTCAGAACCACATCCAGCCTGGCCTTTAATGTCTCCAGGTACTTGGTATCTAATGGTTTATACAATAATGAACCACTATTTTAGTAATATGTTGAAGGTTCTTGTCTGACACTTTCTCAGGATAGATTTTATGTTGGGTCTTTTATACCATTTAGGAATAGCAGTGTTTGAAAATAGAGACTTGTCTATTCCACTGCCTTTAGAAAAGTATTCCTTGCTTGAAACAAGCATATCAAAGGGTGGTAATTAACGCAGCAGAAAAGAGAGTAAATGTTTCAGTATTAGATATTCAAATACTATTGATTTGTGTCCAGAGGGAAGGAAGGACCTGTGCTGCCTCACAAAGGTGGAGGGGCCATATGCTAACTTGACCTTTGGTATTTTCTTCGGTCGTGGTTTAAACTGTCCGAACCCAGGGCATCTTCTTAGTGTTCTTAGGTTGTTTGCCTGCTTTGTGTGTTGCTAGGAGGAGTAGAGAAAGTACTTTGCATTTTCTTCATAGTAGAAACCAAGCATCTCCTACCCCCTCAGTAATATTACATTACCTCAGTTTTAGCAGCTTAATAAAGGATAGGTTCTGCCTCATCCTCTGACAATCCCTTCTGTTCTGTGACTTCTGTAAGAGATAGAGTTGGTCAAACATTTTGAGAGTCTGAAGCAATGCTTATGTACTGTAACAGCAAGGTGAATCAGACTCTGTGTAGAAGCTATAGTTCTTTTCTCCCTGCTGGAGATTTTATGTGGGCTTGAGAGTGCCTGCTGAGAAACCAACGAGATGGGTCCAAATGCTTTAAACCAATAACAGCCTTTTCACAGAATATTTTATATTTTGTGGTACTTTTTTTGTTACATATTTTGTTAATAAGTTTCTGGAAACAAAAGAATTTGGTTCTGCAAAGCTTTACTTTTATTCAGTCCTGTTAATTTAAGTGGATTTTTCCCCTATTCTAACTATATTAAGGATAAAATTTAGGAGCTGTTTCTGACTGCTGCTCATTAATGTACCACAATCTATGGTATTTCTTACTGAATTCAGAATGTTCTATAGGATTAGTATTAGAGTCATGCAGTATCATATCTCACATATCTTTTTCTTTATTATGGGAGCTGATTTCAACTTTTGTAATATTTAAACCTTCTGCCTTGTAAATAATACATACGTGCTATGCCCCTATTCAGTATTCAGTCTGTTGTTTTCCATTATCTTTTTTTATTCATACGGTCTTCCAGCTGTAAAATGAAGATTTTGGACATATTCCCCAAGGACAAGAAAACTGTTAGTAGAATTCAATTATTTCTCCTACAAAAATTTGAATATCATTTGAATGCATTAAAATTAATCTTAAAAGGTAGCATTCTTTGTGAAAAGTTATCAGTAGGCATTTTGCAACAAGTTTAGAAAGTATTTTGTATGTCCTGCTCATTTGCTATTATCTTTCGACAGTCATAGAGAACTAAGAAAATGACTTTCAGAAGTCCTTTTGCAATGTTTAAGAATATTACTGTCACTGAAGTTTTTGCTTGTTGCAAATATGATTCTTTATATCATCCTGCAAGTAAATGTGCTGTCTCCAGTGCTACAGAGCACACTGAGAAATTACTTCCTGGGGACTGTAAGGAGGCAGCTTTAGTTTTTGCAAGTTTCGAAGTACTGCTGAGTCTGAAAACTCACCACATTACCTCTGCCAGCTTCTCTGTTTTCCAAAGGGATGAACTGAGGGGTACTGTGCATCCCATGACTGTGTATGGTCTTCTATAGACAGTTTTCCTGAAAGTGTAGAATTTTTGAAGTAAGGGAATCCCCCCCCCGAGGCTCAGGCTGGCAAACTATACTTGTCCAAGTAAATCTTGTGTAATCTTTTCAAATACAGGCAACACAATATTGTGAGTAAAAATTACGTATCTGTGTGAGGATTGATAGAGTAGGCATCTAACTTCGCACTATAAAAACGGCAAGGCTGGAAGTTGAGTCCAGCTGGTTTATACACCAAAGGAAAAAAAAAAAAAAGAAAGAAGTGAAATAGAACAGAATGGATCCCTTTTTAGTGGCCTTTAAACTGCGCCAGATGTAGTAATACGAAATGGTAAAGCCATAGAAGTGGAGCAACATATTTGAGACAAGTGGTTTCCTGAATAAAATAGCAATAATGCCAGATTCTTATATTCCATTATTCACTATTCGGAAGACAGCTTTCTAAATATTTTTCATTTATAGCATACAAATAAATCATAGAGTAGAATAATTATATGTCAGACCATATGCTATCAAAGTATTATACCATGTAAGGGGCCTTAAAAGATCCTGTGTCGCTTAACCATTTTGTAAATATGGGGTTTCATTATGTACAAAATATATGCACAATAAAGGCAAGAAATGTTGACAGTACGAAAGGGATACATACTACAGTAGCAAATAATCCAGATAGTTGAATTTATCTAGTCAAGAATACTTAACTATCAGACTTTGAGTTGCATCCAACAGTTACAGCAGTATATTATGTCTCAGTTTCCACCAGTTGTGATTTATTATGTCGAAGTGTGACTAATTTTAAACTCAGATAACTAATTATTGTCTTAATACTTGGCAGTCTTGTTACTTTGCAGCAGAGTCAAAATCCAAGTTATTTGTGATGGTACTTCAGGCACTGGAAATGATCAGTTTACATGAGCTCTAAGTTATTCATGTTTGTGTATCAACACACAGTCATATACATAAGAAGAAAGGAAAGCAGAACAGTGACAAAGAAATATCTGCACAAAGAAGTGCAGCTCCCATCAGCTGCAACTGTGCCAAGGACAAAAAAAATATCAACATCTTGATTTTTTTCGGGGCAAAATCCTATCCTGGAACCACAGTTATTTTCAGTTGGAATGTGCATGTGTGTGCATCTGTGTGTCGGGCCAGTACCCCCACACAGCATGTAATCTCAGGTTACAGTGTTAGCCTAGGTTCTTTAATTGAGACTTCCACAGAGAAATCAGAGCATCTGTTAGATACCTACCTCTTTTTATTGACTTTATCTTATCAGGTAACCCAAGTATCTAATTTAGTGCCTTAGTGTTAGATACTAAACCCCTTCTTTTTATATTCATCTCTAAAATACAAACAGCTAGATCATCTACACTTACGGTGCCATGACTTGACTCTAATTTCATGGATGTAATCAGAATTAAGTTATGGCAGAGTTTGTCTCATAATTTATACAGTTTTTGTTATGAGTAATTTAATGTGGGAATTAACAAAAGCCTATCCTGAGCAGGCACACAGGCTGGTTCCAGTTCATGTGAAAGGGAGATCTGTTGTGCATTGCCCCTTGGTTTTATCATAAGCAGCGTCTTTTTCAGTTAGGTTTTCAAAGAAGACCAGTAAAAGGGTTTATGTTAAGCTCCAGTGTTTCTAAGCCCCCAAATTCCCCTTTCTTTGTCATCCTCTTTCTTCATAGGTGAGCCATAATTAAGCTAAAAAAATAAAGCTGCTTCTGGTTTTATATTCTGCAGTGTCTAAGATGCTAAAATATCTCTTTTATGAAAGAAATCTAAATACAGAAAATCTGAGGGTTTTTTCTTTACATTGTTTGTTTTCAAGACCCTGAATGAACGTATTTTGTGAGTGAATTGTAGTCTGCCTCCAACCATAGATAACTGGTAGATTTCCCTGAGTTGCATGAATATATAATGAATTTTTATTAGACTTAATGGAAAAAATGAGGGAAATTTCATGTATAGATTGTGATTCAGAATTTTATAAAAAATGTAAATGCATTGTGAAGTAGTAAAAAACAATAAAGCCTACCAAAAATATTGTGTTAGTGTTAATTAAGTGTCAAATTCAAACAAGTGCTAATTCTGCCTTTGATTTTTCTTATTGAAGCTGATTTTGGGTAGGCTGAATTACTTCTGAGACATGAGTAACTTCCTAAGAAGAGCTCTGGCTCACATTTCTATATTAAATGCCTCAGTTGCATTCCTAAATCCAGGTGGAGGTAAAGCTGTCCTCAGTCTCGTCTTTTCTTTTCATGCTTGTGCAAGTCTTGTTGCAAGTAAATGTGTTAAAATACAGTGAGAAAGGAAGAATGAAGCTGATATTTATCGACAGGCTGTAGGGATATGTCATAGATCAAGGTTATAAATGAGTGGAGCCTTCAGTCTTGTAGTGAGTGTATGCTGCTGACCGCTATGGCTTTTGATGGTGCTGTTCCTATGAGCGAAACTATAGACTTGGCCTTTCAGTCTGTCGGAAAGATGTCTTTCCAAGGCCCAGTTAGAATTAAACTTGGCTAGGGATGTGAAAGATAACAGGAAGGGGTTCTATGGGTATGTAGCAAATAAAAGACAGGCAAGGGGCAACGTGGACCCTCTCCAGAAGCTATTGGGAGAACTGGCTCCCCTGGATTTGGAGAAGGCTGAGGTACTTAAGGACTTCTTTGCCTTATTTTTCACCAGCAAATGCTCTGACCACACCACCCAAGTCTTGGAAGGCAGATGCAGGGACTGTGAGAATGAAGATCCTGGGCCCACTGTAGGAGAGGATCTGATTTGAGACCACCTTAAGAACCTAAATGTGCACAATGCCATGGTACCTGAAGAAATGCATCCACGGGTCCTGAAGGAGCTGCAAATGGAGTTGCAAAACCACTATCCATCATATTTGAAAAATCATGGCAGTTAGAAGTTCCTGATGACTGGAAAAAGGGAATTTCTTTAGATTTCTTAAACAAAAGATTGAGTGGTGTGATCTTTATTTACATACTTTAGGTTTTATTTTTTCAAATAGTAAAATATAAGGTGAATGTGGCTGAAGAATATATACTTTTTTCTTTTTTTGTCCTACCCTGTAAACCAAGAAAGGCCCAGCACACCACTGTTTAGTAGTGCTTAAAAGGACACAACTGTCTGGAAACGCTGCATGTGTTTTTAGTGTCTGCACATTTTACTGTTGCAAACAAAAGCAGTCTAAAAATAAAATCCCACATTATTTTGAGGCATTAGGAAAGCTTTTTACTTTGTGCTTTTAAAATAAAGCATAAAATAAAAAGAAAATTCAAACCAAAATGCCCTATTGCTTTTAGAGAATTCATAGCAAGATCCTGTGACTGTGCTGAGTTGGTACAGCATGGGGTTTTCATTATAGAAATCATTCATTTTGAAAGTTTCAACTTGAGGTGTAGATGCAGATGCATTAAATCACAGAATCTAAAGACAGAGCAGTGTTTACAATATTTAAACTTCTCCACTGTAAAATTATGCTATTGTTGCTTGTAAATATGCTAAAAGCCTCCTGTAGTGTCTTGTAAATATGCTAAGCATCCCCTGTTGTTAACTCTCCCACCACTGCTATAAATGGGACAAAAGAAATGTACTTCTTACATTATAGCTTCTTTTCACAGGTGTAAATCTTCTGGGTTTTTTTTTGGCATTAGCAGCTCCATTGCTTAACTGACAGGTTTCAGAGTTTGCCATAATTGTGAGCTGTGCTCGCAGTCACTGTGCTTTCAGCCAGCAGTGAATGGTACTGTGTGCTATTTTTTCAAAGAAAAGACATTACAGTGCCAACATCCAGTAAAAGGAATAGTAGAATTGTTTAGGTTGGAAAAGACCTTTAAGATCATTGAGTCCAAATGGAAAATGCTGAAATCCTGAAATCTATCCCTCTCATTCTCATCCTCTTTCCTTTTTGGTATCTTTCAAATTACTGTAATGACAGTTACCTTTAAGTTACAACATCATAGTCAGAGCTGCTGTAGTTACAATTGTCTTAGCATCCCCATTATAAACCAGAGTTTATGTGTTATTGAAAGAAGTGACGTAGGTTGGCCTGACAGACTGTCTATCAAATATTGTTCTGTGCTTGCTTTTTGATTCATTCCAGGAGCAAAATATTATAGATGGGAAACCAGCAAATTGTTTCCAGGAAATCCTATTAGCAGCAGAAGAGCTGAAATGCAGATGCTGCATCCGTGAATAGGTGCCAGAGCTATCCATGGCCAGCCAAAGCATCAATTATAGGCAAAATTCAGGTGAAGAGTTTGCATGGCATGAAGTTCAGCGAGTTCTGTGAGGGGGTGCCTTTCTGCAGGGTACACTGAACTCGCTGCCTGCAGCCTCACTGTGCCCAGGTCTGCTCTGCTCTGTGGTCCAGCTAAGGGAATATTCTCCTCTGTGCAGCCCTGGGGTCCTTGTCAGGCCGTGCTCAGGATATGCTGATTTTACACAGATGCTTCTGCGGGAGGGTCAGGGCAAACATTGCCTCAGTTTGCAAAGCAAGGTTGTGATTCAGCAGGGCAGACCACAGACCTTTTGGTCTCTTTCCCAGCAAAGACCATTTCACAGAGGCGCAGGACATGGTGGCGAAATTGGTTTTGCTCTTCATATGTCACTGACATATGGGAGGGCAGCCCAAGAAATATTTAGGGGCAGTTTGAGAATCAGGAAGAAGAAAATACTATGTACTCATTGTGCAAGTCTGATTTTCCCTCTGATTGCAGAGGCCAGCTGTAAGTTATGTGGTTAAAATACTAATTCAGAAATCATTTATGATGTACTAAAACAGGAATAGTAAAGCACTGTAGTCAGTAGAGTTTAACTAGAATGATGCCAGGTTGATGAAGGCAGACAGTTTGGTCATAGCTTTGTGTTTAGTCTTTATCATCTTCCTTTTCTTCTTTAAAGAACTGCTGTGGCTCTTGAGGTACAGTTTCTAAGATCTTGACTGCCATCTCTTTCTTTCACTGTATTGTTGAAAATTTATTATTTTGGGCAAAATTATTTTGTCGTTTTGCAAATGTTTCTAAGCCTCTGGGCAGACCATGCTACTGCAGTCCTACCATCCTGTAGGTTCTGCTAAAATGGGATCATGTTTCGCTTACTTAATGTGTATAGCGTACATTTCATGTCTATTTAAATACCCTATTTCTGCTATTTATCATTTTATATGCTGGTTTTCTGCCTTTAGCACATGCCAGCATAGATGTCTTTGTGTACTTTCGATGAGGAACAATTTACTTACAAGACCAAAAAAAAGGTATTGGGCATAAATAACTTCTAGGTCTATCCTAACGTTGTCGTATTTATTGCATGCTCAGGAGAAGAGTGATGCCTAGTTTAAGAGAAACATTTTGCATAAAAGAGATTGCAAAAAGTACACCATGTGTCTAGAGAGTTTTCAAAAACACAGCCCTGCTTGTGTTGAGGGGAACAAAGAACTGTGAAATACGTCTAGAAACATAATGCAGAGTGATTTTTACATACCAAAGGTGCTGACACATACTAAAAAACATATGTGCCAGCAAAGACCTGAGTGTTAAAGGTCTATTTAAAAGCTGAATGAAATTCTGAATACACTGGAAATATGCAGAAATATAGTTTAAAGACTTAAGAAATTTGAGGTATTATGCACCTTTTTTTGTGCGTCTGTTTTTTACATTTTTTGTACACTGTATACCACCAGCTTTTTGATGTACTGCTGAAAGTAGTTCTGTAATGAGGGGCCAAGTAGAAATGAGCTAGATTTGTTACACTTCTGTAACTAATTACTGGTAGCTTGTTACAGTACATTATTTCACCATGGTTAAGCTGGTTATTGTCTAACTACTCATACTTCTTCCAGCTTTTATTTAACATTTCTATTAAATGTTCTGTTTAATGTTTAGTGCAGTTTGTTGGGTGGCGTTTGTAAGGTCAGAGACTGTTTTATCTCTAGAGCCTTAAACTTAGCACTAAAGAAGCATCAGTGTTGCAGAACTGAAGTTTTGAATAGGTCATCTCATTTGGTCAGGATTTTTGTTATAGCTTTAATTCTGTTTGTCTTCTGAACTCAGCCTGGTGTGCACTGTGCATTGCGCCCAACTCACTTTCTTGGTATTGTTACATTTATTAATAGAGAAAGCAACAAGAAAGAAAAATTGCCGAAATTACAGATTTCCTTTATTTTATTTTTTCTTTAATTGAAGAATGGCTGCTTTTCAGGTTCCTTTTTTCAGGAATAATTGGAGCAGGTCTTTGAACTCTACAAACTTGATTCACATATCACTTTACTAATTTCTGAACAGATTCTTCTACATCGTTTCCTGTTGTTTTCTTGCCCTACTGGAAGTTGCTTGAATATAAAAAGCATAGATAACACTTTGTAGTGTTTGAACTCCAGCCAGCAACTAAATACCAGACAGCTGTTCTCTCATTCCCCCCACCCCAATGGGATAGGGATGGTAACTGGAAAAAGGTGGAGTTGCTGCAACTGAACACTACTAGTTTGTTAAAATGCTGCTAGGTTTAGAATCCAGACTCTTTGAAATCTAAGCTATTTCAGTGTAGGTGCTTTTCAATAAATAAATAAATATAGATCCTTAATACATGTTTGAGTGATATGCCAGTAAAAAGCAAATGATGAAGTTAAGAAAATGAATGAAGACTGTTCCTTCCTTTTACTGTATCATTTCTATCCATCCTACTGTGACTTTCAAGTTTATCACATGCTGTCTCAAAACTTTGCCATTGCATAGCCATCTAAAAGATGTGAAGTATAAGATAAAAATTTGTAAGACTTCAGGGTCTCTTGACCATTTCAGTGTATGAAGATACTTTTGAGTATCCTCAGAGTAATGTTGCTCTTAACAGTAAGTGTTACTTTTCAATGAATCTGATTTTTTCTCTTGGGGTATTTTTACTGTTTGTTGCTCCAAATGCTGGATATTTTGTCTGAGTATGATCTAACTTGCTAATTTTTGCAGTTGCCTATTGTAAAGCTCTTTCCTCCTGAACTTTGCCTTTTCACTTGGTCTTCTGAATCCACTCACATGACTTTCTTTCCTTTCTGCTGAGTTTCTCCATATAAATGTCAATCCCTGTTGCAATACCTTCCATTATCCCTCTGAAGTGCATAAACATGCTATTATACTAATAGCTTTTCCTGGTATCCTGGCACAGGTCTGTTCAACTGATAGTGTGGGTGAAAAGTAGTTTAAAACAACTTGTCAACCCTACACAATGAGTGCTGGCAGTCACTCTGCCATTTCTTTCCTTCAGTTATCAAATGTAAATGTTCAAAACCGTCCATTTTCTAGCTTCAGAAAGCTTGTAATTTCTGTGACACTACATTACTGCTATGTATACCTGCGGGGGTAAAGAGATGGGAGAGACTTTTTGGCAGTGGTTTAGTTTTTAATACCTCCATCCTCCTCTCTTTCATTCCACACAAGGACTGTAACCAGTGTTCATACCCTTTTTGAGTCCTATGAGGACAAAATGCCTTGTTTAACTCATGTTCAATTATATAAAGCTGATTTTGAAAGTTCTTTTTCATCCCTGGGGGGGAAACATGTTTTTCTCTTGCCTTTGCCTGTTTGGGGTCAGTACTTCCCAAATAATTTGGGACCGAGACTGGGGCTCCTCACTGTTTCAGCCTCAGGAGGTTTGTCTATGATTGCTGAACCTGATCTTGCTGGTATTGCTGTCATTGGGAGACATCCTCTTCAGCGTAGTCTGGCATTTCAGGAAGTACGGGTTTTTTTTTTTTCCCCAGACACTGTGTCTTGTGCTTCTGTACCCCTTCTGTATCCCTTCTGCTTTTGTCTTTGAGGTCTGAGGGGTAAGATGACTATAGAGTTCAAAGTCTCCTGGTGCATCCAGAATGTAAAGATACTTTCTGGTGTCTTCAAAGAGATATATTACTTCCAATTATTTAACTAAATCATTCCCAAAATGTGTTACATGTAGTATCTGCTTACAGGAACAGCTCACTGAAAAGTTTTCACATAATTATATTATATGGTATATATTTCCAAATGCAAAAAAGATAGTGGGTAAGTTTAACTGAAGAGCATCATTTCACTCCCTTTTCCTCTCCCTTTAAACATTTCTTTTTAAAGTCTTTTTATAAATCTTCTATAAACAGTACTTCTCAGTTAATCTAGAATAAATTTTTATTTTAGTTTTTGTCTTTGCTGTTGGATAGCAGTTCTGGTCTGCTGATATAGAATCATAGAATAGTTAGGGTTGGAAAGGACCTTAACATCATCAAGTTCCAAACCGCCTGCAATGGGCAGGGACACCTCCCACTAAACCATATCACCCAAGGCTCTGTCCAACCTGGCCTTGAACACCACCAGGGATGG
>JANRGW010049015.1:0-37690 GCA_024733675.1 Psilopsiagon aymara
GGGGGAAGGAATGACAACAACAACATGTCCAAACCCCCTCAAAACAAACACACCCAATCCCTTTTTTACTGTGAAGGTTGTTAAACACTCGATCAGGTTGCTCAGAGATAGTGCAGAGTCTCCATTCTTGGAGACAGTTAAAACCTGGCTGGACACAGTTCTAAGGCAACCTGCCATAGTGGACCCTGTTTGAACAGGGCATTACACTAGACAGGGTCCAGAGCTGCCTTCCAACCTCCGCCATGGTGTGAATCTAAAACGTCTTTTTTTCAAAACTGCTGCCTCCTAACTTCCTGGTGCTACACATTTTTAACCCTGACAAGCAGTAAGCCGTCTGTATTTCCCCTATTCCATTCCAATAACTGATTTAATGTTTTTAGCAAACTATGGAACTCCAAGACTGTAATAACTTGTTACTAATTGATGCTGCTCCTCCTCTTTTCTCCCCTTGTGTAGATTATTTTTCATTTTTGGACACTGAGCTTCATCTACCATTTATTGCCTACCCACCCCTCATTGCGACATACCACTGAAACTTTTGACAGTCAACTTCAGCTTTTACTACAAAGCCTGGTATCGCTTCAGTGGTAACTTCCCTTCATTGTGAAGAAGGGACCTACTTGTTCCCTATCTGGTTAAAACAGTTCAGTTACTAATATATAACAAAATCCTTCATGTTTTGGCAGTTCCAGTATTTGGTGAGGAACAGTTTTAGAACCACTTTGAAAATCCAAATACAGTGTGCAGAAGTCATATTTTCTTATCAGTAGTCTTCTCAATCCCTCCTGGAAGCTTTTGAGAATTGTTGCATTAGAATCTTTTATTCCAATAGATATAATAGAATATGTAACACATTTAATAACTCAACCATTTAATGTCTTTGATTTCTTTCAGAACTGGAGATAATTCAGTCTAGCCCTGCCAGTTTAGTATTTTATGAGTTGGTTTTAATCAAAGAAATGTTGGCTAGAAGTCTTTATTCCAATCTCCTGCTAACACTAGGACAGGTCTGGCCATGGCTTTGTCTAGACAAGTTTTTAAAGCCTCCAAAAATAGAGATCACACAGCCCCTCTGGGTAACTTGTTACAGTAATGCACTATCCTCCAAGAAATCAAAACCCCAAAAACGTTTCCAGCTACAACCTTCAGGGTGAAATTTGTGGCTGCTGCCCCTTGTTCTACCACCTGCCATTGCCAGCACAAGTTTGTCTCCACCATTTGACACTGCCCCTGAAGTAG
Organism: Psilopsiagon aymara; assembly: GCA_024733675.1. NCBI lineage: Eukaryota > Metazoa > Chordata > Aves > Psittaciformes > Psittacidae > Psilopsiagon > Psilopsiagon aymara. The sequence goes on from JANRGW010049015.1 coordinate 1,240, forward strand.
CGTTAGCCTTGCTAACCCTCTTAGCTTCCTCTTCTCCAGGCTAAACAAGCCCAGTGCCCTTAACCTCTCCTTGTATGCCAGTTACTACTATTACACCGCTTCTAAACAACCTCTCAAACTACTTCTAGAAATTCTAGCCTTTTGGCTGCTTCATTAACTTTAATGACTTTCTTCATTTTTATACAGTTTCCCTTTTCATCTTACATTAACAGAAGTTGAATGTCATCATCAAAGAGTTATTCTGTAATAGTAACCACAATGATTCAAATTCAAAATCTTTAAAGAAATAAAAAGGTTCCCCAAAATTCAATACAGCAACACTGAATCAAGCTTCAAAAACTGCTCAGGATCACAGAATGCTGTTTCTCAAATGGGTGTGTGAATGCTGGTCAAAAGCACAGATGGCATAAAAATTTAGCCACTGAATTACTTTCCTCTTTATATATTTATGCAATTCACAAGTTTAACAGAAATAGTCTGTTATTGTATTTTCTAGCTTTTCATCATCTCTCTTCATATGTCACAACACTGTTGCCATTCTAGATGGATGATTAGTAGTAGTTCCATTATTTGCTACTTCTGGCATGATTTAAGACATTGACATGCTGCATGACTTACAGAGACAGTCAACTCAGTTACTGAACTGAGATTATCTTTTTTAAAAAAAAAAAGCATAAAACATTAAAACCCAACACCACCCATTCCATCGTCAGAATAAAAATTATACTTGGGGATTATAGTTATTCCACAGCATTCTTTGCACCTCCAAGCTTTCTGCATATTAAATTTACCTTTAAAAGTTATGGACTTAACTTCATCCTTATTTTCTAAACTTCTGGCTTTGGTGCAGAAAATATATGTCTTTTATTTTTACCTAGTTGCTATTTGTATGCATCTAGCTTAAGTGGGCTCTACTTGTATAAGCTTCTTTTCCTTGACTTCTGTTTGATCTTTAGGTCTGGTTTGTTGCTGTTGCCACATGCAAGATCTGAGATCCATCAGTTTTCAAAAACACCAGGTCAAAGACTTTGAATTTCTGAGACAACATTTTTAAGATAAACATAACCCAGCAGGTAAGCAGGCGCGAATGCAGCCTGAGAGACAATCTTAGAATACTAACTCCATAACAACCCCCAATACTACAATAAATATATTTTCAAGATAGCCTAGAGAATTACTGACAATATTTGAAACTTAGGCCAGAAGGGGAAGGGGGCAGTTGCAGGATTCAAAAACTACTTGAATTATGACACCTTTTAATACAGAATCTAAATAATTCCCTATGTTCATTAATGAGTTGCCTGCTCTTTTATGTTCTTTTGCATGTATTTCAAATCAGCACTTACCAGTACCGGAACTTGGAACCCAAAGTGAAATAATGTGCAAAAAAGTTCTTCTGAGGGGGGAGCGGTCTGTCCAAACGGAAGAATGTGTGATGCTCCACACAAGCTTTCCACAAATTCTTACATGCGCGGTAATTCACCATATTGAATCCCAGTAACGTTTCTCTAGATTCATGCTAAAAACAAGGAGAATTTCTGTCACATAAAAATTATTTACAGTAACTTCTGAAATTAAAATAGATATTGTTAGATATGGGTTATTTATTTTTTTTTACATTATGGTTTTTGAGGTGGTTCTCTACTTTACATTAACTTTATGGATTATAAACCCCTCTAAGTATTTTTAAGACTATAAACCCTCTAAAAATACCTTCTTTAAGTGATTTTTTTTTTAAATGAGCCTGCTGAAAGGTTAACAGTCAGTTTAAGTGACATTGAAACAAACAGAAAAAAATGTTCCCAAAAGACAGTACCCAAGCTGCATTAAAACATTTCTGTGCTTAAAGAACTCTGAAGCAACATGCTTCCCTGGTTCAAGATTACCAAAGTTAGGGTGAGGAACTACCATCAACATGTGCCAATTAGAAATTGGGAACAGGTACTGATCTTGAGAGCAACGGATGTTCATGCTTCTATATGATCAATTCAATTCCTGGTAAAGCAATGAAGGAAAATTGCAAAACTAAGCTATTGTGCCTGTTGAGGGAGCTTCATTACAACCTTTGTAGGGCAAAACACACCATTAGTACTCTGCTTTCTCTTCACAGTACTAAATCCTTCTCAACATTTAGCACACCTTAACTGTTTTCACTTAGCAGTAACTCCTTTTCCAAGCTACACTTTTGCTGGTCTGCCCATCTTTAGATCTGCTAAAATACCAGGGCACAGACTTGCAACTCTTCCAGTGCTGTATTTGGGAAGTCTTCGTGACTAACATCTAAGAACAACACTGTATTTTCAGCCACATGATAAAGGGTAAAGAATAAAATGAATTTAAAAAGCAAACAGCAAGTCCTGAGTACATACTGGTGAAATTCAAGAAATTATATCCAAGAAACTAAAACCTGATACTTTATTTCAACTTACAAAAATGTGCTACATTCTCTTAATTTCCAAGTATTGACAACTCTTCCTTGTATTTTCTAGACATGTTAATAGAACACATCCATTACCTATTCAGTTAGAAAAGGCTTTATGAACAAAGTAAATGTACAATAATATAAACACGAAATACTGCTATTCTGCAAGAGACCAACTAACTAAGTAAAATTATGAACTGCCTCATCTGGATCCAGTAAAGGATGAACCAGCTCAGATGTTAAGCTCCAACAGAAGTTCTCATGATGCAGCAAATTTTAATGCTCTGTCAGCCTTTTACACTGTTGGAAAAGAGAACTGGACACATATGAACTGATGATCATGCATTTTCATGTCACTCCAAGCATTATAATTATGGGGTGGGGAAAAATAAAATACACTGCTGTTTCCCTTATTTTCTATTCCAGAGAAGGAGCTGATCTGGTTTGCATGCCACCATCTGATCACTAGATCAGGCATGAAGCATGAAGGAGGAGCTGGTATCATTGTAAGAAGGAGCTGCAGCTAGATCAGCTTAATTGTAATGCGAAACAGCACTTTCACAGGAACTTGGTGTGTTAGAGCTTTAAAGGTACTTTAACAATAGTTCTATTCATAGCTTTTAAGGCTTTCATTGCAGTGCAGAGAGAAGTGTTTCTCAGACCCTACCCTTCATCTCAATTACAGCTAGGAATCCATCTTTAAGGTACAGAAGATTGTAAGATATTGGCTCCTAAGTGCACCCACCCTTCTGTCCACACTTGTAGCTTCCGTAATACCCAAACATAAATCTGGCACTTGAAATTAATCTTTGCTGATGATTCTGGAGTGCAAGCCCTGGCTCTACTGCTGTATTGTAGCTAGATTTAGCATAAGTTTGCCACCGTTTTCCTTGAAAATCATAGGCTTGAAACAATGAGAGGTCAGCATAAGACCCCAAGGCAACATTCATAATGTCTGTGTACTTCATCCAAAAGCACACAAAGTAAAAGGATGGTTATACTGCATCCTATGAGAGCGTTTTTATAGCACAAGACTCCAGGAAGATGCTTGAATGCTCTGTATGACAATGACATACAGGTACTTCAGGGCCTTAGGTCTGCAGAGAGAGTGCTAAAAGACAACCTCAGGGAGTTACAGTTGGATTCTGCTCTGAAATTACTGTCTTACTAATTCTGTCCATGGTTCTTATTAGAGAAAGGAAAACAGTCTACTTACTACAGAGAAGACTGAAGCAGTTGGAACTGCAGCCCAGAAAGCCAACCATATCACAGACTGCAGGAAAAGCAGTGTGGCCAGCAGTTAGAGGGAGGTGATTCTCCCTGACTCCATTCTCGTGAGACCCCACCTGCAGTACTGCATCCAGCTCTGGGGCCCTCAAAATAAGAACAACATGGACCTATCAGACTGAGTCCAGAGGAGGGCCATGAAGACAATCAGAGGGCTGGAGCGCCTCTCCTGTGACAACAGGCTCAGAGAGTTGGGCTTGTTCAGCCTAAAGAAGAGAAGGCTCCACGGACACCTAATAACAGCCAGCACCTAAAGGGGCCTACAAGAAAGCTGGAGAGGGACTTTTTACAAGGATGTGTAGTGACAGGCCAAGGGAGAATTGCTTTAAACCAAAAGAGGGTAGATTTAGATTAGATAAATGGAAGAAATTCTTCACTATGAAGGTGGTGAGACCCTGGAACAGAGTGCCCAGAGAAGCTGTGGCTGCCTCATCCTTCGCAGTGCTCAAAGGCCAGGCTGGACAGGGCTTTGAGCAACCTGGTCGAGTGAAAGGTGTTGCTGCCTATAGTAGGGGGGCTAGAATTAGATGATCTGTAACGTCCTATCCAACCCAAGCCATTCCAAGTTCCTCTGGATCAGCAGCTTCAGGGCAGATCTCTTACTGGCCAGGACAGAAACTGGATTGAAAAACATACTCTCTAGTGGGTCTGTTTCACTTTGCCTAAACAAAGAAAAATCCCAGGACAAGCAAGAATTCCCTACCCATCTCAAAGAGAGACAAAATGACTTGCAATTTATAAATGACAGATGCACCAGAGACTCTAGATATTGCACAACGAGTGGAAAAAAGTACTATGGAAGCTTAAATTGAATGCAGATTGTACCAACAGTAACTGCTCTTCAAAAGAAAAACAAACCAAAAGAACAACCAACCAAAGAAAAAAACAAAACCAAAAAAGACAGAAACTTCGATAGGATTAGGCAACAATCAACTAGGTATCTAAAAAATGCCAGTGTTATGTAAGGTCAAGTACGTACTTGGGCAGACAAACCCATATATTACCTTGATTCTAGCCCAATTTCTTTCTAAAAGTCAGTAAGAAGAAAAAAATCTAAGCCGAAACTTCAGATATATATCCTATTTTATTTTTTTATATATATATAAATAATAGAAATATTTGACCACTCACTGAAACCAAGTCATGGTTGTGATACCTATGATATGGTTTTGTTATAGACTAATAATTTTGCAGTGGACATCTGAGCTCTAAAAGAGCAGAAGACAATGTTGAACAGCTTATTTGGCTGTCAAGACCACTAAAGTATGCTGGGCAGCATTATCATTTGGATGCTATTTATATTACAACAGCTAAGGATACAACTAACTAAAACCAGAGAATCTTAAAGAAACAACTAGAAAAATGAAACTACCGAATTATTCCCAAGCAGCTTCAAAGCATGGAAGGGAAGCAGCATATGGAACTGGAAGAATAATCAAAAATATGGTGAAAAAAACCCCTGTCACTAAAGTTATGGCTCAGAGATCTTCTAATGTTGGATGAAGAAGTCATACATGAAGCATTCTTTTCCCTCCACAAAATCATAAACAAACAATGGAAAGTAAACATACTCACTGGATGTATGCTCCAGCTACAGAATTGTCAGAATATATAACCAGCTTCCATTCAAGATTACATTATACTACCACCGGAAAATCACTTTGACGTTAGACTTCTTCATCTGACTTCAAGTGATTTATTTAAACACAGATATAATCTATTAAAAGTAGGCAAATAATTCTTTACTTATGTTGATGCCTCCAAGCAATGCCAAGTCAGGGAATAAAATTAATAGGTGATTAAAAGATAAGGCACTTGCACTTTGGAGGACAGTTGCAATTAAAAGCTCTCAACACTCTGAAAAATATCTGTTTAGGACTATTTAAAAGCGTAAGTAGCCCAGTTTGGAAAAAAAATAAAAAATACTGGAAAATTCCTCTCTCAAGTCCACTAATTTAATATTCCATAGCATCTCAGCTTTGCATCTGACTAAATATGGTAATTCAGCTGTAGAATTTGGTATATATTTATACAAAACTTCAAAACACATCATCAGCATAACATGAATATATTTTCGCTGCCACATCCCTGTTTTTAAGTATACACTCAAAGCACTAGACCAGAGCCACTTTACATACCAAATGTGCAATCACTGAGTCACTTCACCTAGTTTCTTCTGTCTAAAGAGAGTCATTTAGGCTTCCTTTATTGTTAATGGGTGTGAAAACAGAAGTAAGCATATAGCACCAGAGAACAACTTATTCCATTGTAAATCGTACTTGCAATTCATGCAAGATGTTCCACCCTTTCCATGTGCCTGGTTACTACAGAGGTAGCCTAATGACTAGCTTTAGTGAGAAAATTATCAAGAAATAAACTATGTTCTTTTAACTTAACTAAAGCTGAGTATAGGAGAGCTGAATCTTATCCTACAAGTCTACTCAGGGAAAATAGCTCTGGAAATAATTTTAATATAAGGTTTGATTAAAAAATTAGTTTAGGTATAATTTCTTTGGAAGCCAAATTTGAGCTTTGATCGCATGATATTAATACTGGGAATGAATGAAAATTAAGTTCTTGTCATTAGTTTTCATCTGATACACAGAGTTTAAAGAAAAACAGTACAAGGCTTTTTAATTTTCTGGCTTCGATAATGGGCCTCAGAAGAGAAATTATAGTAGTTACATATACTCCATTCTGCTGCAAGTAACAATATGCAGAGTATTAAAAAGCAAAAGAAAAAAATATTAGCAAATTATCTTTATATTACCTTTGATTATATGCAGATATTTTTTTCTGCAGAAAACAAGAGAAAACACAAGTATTGTACCAAATCCAATTTTATTTCTATGTATCTTAGTCTTCAAGGTCCTGAACATTGATACTACAGGCTTTTCCTTAAGTTCTGATTTAGAAAACAACTGCAGTTCATAGTTTCTGAATTCCAAATAAAAGCCCACATTCTTATCTCAGGTCTAAATACAACATTCCTGCAACTGCAATGAAAGTTACACACACTGGTATCAAGACAAAATTTGACCTCTGGTCTTTCGGAGATCAGTTTACCTTTGAGAAATAGTGTATAGCTCTTGTACGGTAATAAGAAATACTTGTGTCTCTACAATGAAATATTCCCTCCACCCTTCTGTATCATCACCTTTTTTTTTTTCCCCCCACATTTAAAAGGTACTCCCATTTATTTCATGTAATATTCAAAATTCATTTATTTCTACACAGAATTACTCCAAAATCCTCTATAACTTGTCTGATTCTACTTCTGAACTGATGATAGCTCCTCACACTACTCCAAGGCAGACAGGTTAAACCTCTACTGCTAACTAACTCAGAACAAGGTGTCTGCATGTGATCAGGTAGGTCCATTTGTGAAAACTGCAAACTCCTGGGCCTCATTTTAAAGAATCTGCTTTTAAGAGATACAACTGACTCTTATTTTCAATACCAGTATTAGTCACCAGCCATTAGCTTGATCTGACATAACAGGTATTTCCTCCTTATATTTTTCTTGTTTAACCATATTGTCTCTAAATCTGGAATAGTCCTACAATACTATTTCTGCCTAGAATACAGCTTTTTTATCTAGTCAGTGAGTCTGCATTTCAGGTCTTCAAATCCTTTAAGCTGTAAGAACTGCACAAAACTTTCTAACTAATCTGATGAGTTAATCACATAATCATATTTTTAATTGATTTATCCATCTTTTCCCAGTGATATGTCTGTGTTGGGCTTAGACGAATCTCTTGGAGGCACGGAACAATACATTTCTTTCCGAATTAAATGTGCTGTGGTCCTGTGGTACTTCACGGGATAGCAAATGCACACCACAAGCAGTGAAACATACACATTCTTCACAGAAAGCTTCAACTTTTTCTCCAAACTTAGAAGTAAGCATAAAAAATTGCCATATGTAATATAAAACTGCAAAGGCTTTCTTAACTCTTCTGTTTAAATATAAGTAATACTGCCAGCTTGTATTACTAAATCTGAATAATAGAAATCAGCATGTTTTAATGAAACACTTTCTTACAAGCACATGCACAACTGAAGCAGCATTAAGAATTACCTTTAGTTTCAATTAGGTTTCTTCCAGAATTTAAATTTAATGCTGATTTACTGTCAATCTTTTCAATGCTTGTCTTATATAAGCAAGTTACATGTCCTGTATACAAATGTAAAACTAAACATATCTAAAATATAAGGCAAATCAAATGGAAAAAAGAAGTCTTTTGAAGCACTGTAATGGTCCACTTGAGAACTGAAATAGCCAGAAGGTTGGTGAAACTGAACTTCTAATTGCAGATAAAGGCAAGGATCAACATAGTATCACCCAGTACAATGCAGGCATGTGGTATGGAGTGATTTCATCGCTCTCATTTTTTGAGATATTTAAAGCAGTACTCACCAATTCTTTCCTAAGTTGAATAAAAAACTGCTTGCACTTAAAAGAAATTTTTACAATCTTCAACCTAAATGAAAAATAAAACCACAGTATGTAAACACTTAATATACTGAGTCATGGTTAAAGGCTTAAATACACCTACTGAAAATACACTTTCAAGACAGAACAGATTTAATTTTATTTCCAAAGACAAAAAATTAAATATCAAAGATTATATAACATAGCTTGTATAATCTGAAATTTATAAGCCCTCTATTTAAGTCATTTATCCAACTCCCTTGTTTCCATCCTAAACCCAAGACAGTTGCTAATTTAAATATCTTTTCCCAGTTCCAAAGAGCTACTCTATCCCCAGGTCATTCCAACCAGATGTTCTCTTTTCTGAGACCGCTTTTATTATCTCTCAAAATATGAAAAACATATTTTCAACTTCTCATGATTCCTGAAAGATATTCTTTCTCTGGGTTCTTATATGCCTTTAAATATAACCAGAACTTGTTTTAGTAGAACAGCTAAGACAAGATAAAAGCACGGAGATAAGGACCTGCAATCTTGGTATTTATCAAGTTAAAAACAAAGAAAAAAAATTATCACACTATAAGGAGGAAAAAACTTTTAAAATATCACATGACAGGGAAAAATCAGCCTCCAGATCTTTTCATCTTGTAGGTTATCTATAAACATATGAGATGCTGACAGAAACTCCAGACAATTTTGCATAGTCACTGCAATGCTAGTTATGCTAAATGGGAAAAGACAGGCCATATTTCCATCACAATCTAATTACATACTTTTTCAAAGAAATGCAATATTAAGATAATATGCATCCTTTATTAAACATAGAAGACTGTTATTTTGGTCACTCAAAGGAGATTTCACTGACAGTTGCCATGAACCTCAAAGCAAAGAGAATCTGGATCACACAAGCTACCTTGCAGGAAATTACACCGCAAACTCTTCAGGGGTTATAATCAACCTTTTAGACAGCAGGTTTATACAGAGCACCTTTACTAATCTGAACTGTAATCTGATGGTCCCTGTACTTCAAGCTATTATATGTGCTTTGGTAAAGCTACAAAAGAAAGAAAGAAAACAAAAAAAAACAACGAAACAAAACAAAAGTCCCCCTCCCCTAAAAAAACAAGCCAAAACCCAAACCAAAACAAAACAAACAAACAAAAAAACCACAAAAACAAAAAACCCAAACCAAAACCATCCTCAAAATTAAAAAAAAAAAAAACAAACAAACCACATCAGTGAAGACAGTGCTACAATTTTCATCATAAGCTTATTAACGAAGAATATAGAGGGACATTAATAATGACTGGGATTATTACTTGCATAGTAATCACCTTACTGAATAAAACCCCCTTTGGACTAGGAAGGATGAGAATCAAAACATTGACACCTAAGGTGGATATCTACATATAGAAACAGATATATAGAATCTTCTTAAGTAAGGCAAATGGCTACATTTTTCTCCAGGGGATTAATTCTGAGAGGCACCTAACTTAGAAACTCTCTCAATGAATTAGGACATACATCTCCAATAACATACAAGGAGTCTGTGAATACCAGCCTTTATATTATGCTTACTGAAATCTTTTTCAATTGCGCTTTTCTTTCCTAGCTTTGCCATTAGTTATATAAAAAGAATAAAAAGAAGCAAGCAGTTCAGCAATTTTCTTATCACCTCCTCTGGCAAACAATCACTTAAGAATAATTAGGGATGGGTCCTGAATTTTCTGGAGGGGTTAAACACTAGTGACTAGGGACCAACAACCCTGCCCATGGCAGGGAGAGACTGGAATTAGATGACCTTTAAGGTCTCTTTCAACCAAGGCGATTCTATGATTCTATGAATATAGCAGCCAGACTGTGGAAATAAACAGAAGAAAAGATTAATGAGGCTATTTAGGCTGCAGTTAACAAGAAGTAGATCATGATTAATTTTCCAAAGTTTTTGAGTACAGAACAATTAGAAGAACATTTTAATATATACCTTTTCTAAATGCTGAACTGCACATACTCTACAACATCGCAGGTGCGCTTAGCATGCCAAAAGAAAACCTGACAATAAATCAAAATTATTCTGTTTATAAAAACTAATTACTAACTTTTACTCTTTGTTTTCCCTCTTGTGCTAAAGAAATCACTGCCTTTGGTGATTTACAGACACAAGGAGTATGATAAGGATGGAAGCTATACATACTGGTTTTTAATCTTACCCCACAATTTAGGCAGTGAAGTCAGCTGCCACTTAAGCCTGAAAGCATTTGGAACGGACTCAAAACTGTAACATGAGCAAATAAGGTCTAACTCAACCTGCAAAAGTCACTGTTCGAGTACAAAGAAATGACTCAGTAAAGCTCAATCTCTGTTATTAAAAAAAAAAAATACAGCAGATAACAGTGAGTTCATATGTACTGCTAATACCCTGCTAGCCATTAAAAAAGAATATCCATACCCAGCAAAAGCAAACGCATGTCTGACAGTATTTTCTTTCTCCAACTCTTGGCAATGACGCATAACCAAAGAAAAGGGTAAGAACAAGCAGGCATAAGAAAATATTTCCCTGGTATGATTTTCCAGTCACTTCAGACATCCTAAATCATAAGATACATCTTTTAAATGAAGAGATATGTTAAAGTCCTTATCTAAAGTGAAGACTGCACTCAAACACATGGAAGGAGCCTCATGATATCAAGCCCTGCTTTACATTAAGGACTTCAGCCTTCCCACACTGGGAGGATGATGAGGCAGAACACAAGCAATCCAGTGAATTTCTTGTCCAAGACTTCTTTGGCACAGATTTTGGATTAGTCAGCTAGCAAAGATGCTCTTGGTAGCGCAACTCACAAACAAGGAAGGACTGTCCAGATTTAGCAAACACAAATTTTGCTCCAGCAGCTGTGAGATGGTGAAACTAAAGATCCCGAGGGCAGCAAGGATAGATGCAACAAACTAAACCACTGTGGAGTTCAGAGGCAGAAATTCCAGCTTGCTTAGAGCTTTAGTAGGTAAAATCCCTTGGAAGCTGCCTTTTGAGGCACAGGAACTGAGGAGAGATAGCCAATCTTAAAGGACAATCTTTTCAATACAGAACAATCCCAATGTGCTAGAAAATGCACCAGTATGTGAGGAGGCCAACTTGGACAAACTCTGAACTGCTGACTAGAACACAAAAGCGCACAGGATGTGTGCAGGATCAAATGACCAAGGAGGAACATAGAAGTGTCACCTAGGCATTCAAGGATAAAACCAGGAAATCCAAATTCAACTGCAGTTACAACTGGCAATGGATGTAAAAGGCAACAAAGCTTTCAAAGTGTACACAGATCACAGAAGTGAGACAGGAAAGCCTGTCTCCACTGGTAAACAGGTGATCACGTGATAAAGGAAAGGGTGAGGTACTCCATGCTTTTCAAAGGCAAGATCTACTCCCTGGATTCACAGGTTACTGTGCCTGGTAGCACAGTCTGGGGAAATGAGAAATTACCCACAATACAGGAAGATCAAATTAGGACACACTGGGTACGAGGCAGTCTCTTTTGTTTTGCCTTACTCCTGCCTTGTCTCCCTCCTGTTTCATTTATCTCCAGGATCATAAAGTCCATAATATACAATTTTGATATAATATCAAATTAGGAGGGAGAGGATGAAGACATTTTACTCAATTTTTCTGAGCTATACAGTTAAACTTTTATTTCTTCTAACATACATGTGTGTCTACCCTCTCACTTGTCTCAAAACTCAGCTCAGGAGTACTGAAAAAGGGGTGCCCTAAACATTCACTGTAGCCATAAAGCACTGGGAAGACATTACACAGCTTCAGGCGCACAGAGGCAACAGTAAACGGAAGTGAGAAGAAAAAGTATCAGTACTGATGTCACTGGAGCAGCTGCCTGACTATGGATAAAAACGAAAGGTAAGAAGTCTACTATTGAGCTATACTGAAGAACTAACATTTCAGATTATTACTCATAGAAAAAGAAAGGCTGTAACAGGACAAGGCAGGGGGGTGTGGTTTGGTTCTATTTTTTTTTTTTTTAATGCTGGTACTATAGCATTCACAGGAAGAAATTAATATCCCCCATGTCAGCTGATACAGTTGAACACAAAGAAGAACTGTTTAAGTAATTACACACACACACACAAAACCACACTAAGAATTGAGATCAGCATTCTTGGCATACAAACAATATGAAGCAGAGCTCACAGAAACCTCTAGATTCCAGCAGGGACATGTAGCTTAATTATGACTTACATTGTACGCACTCAGTAATTTACTGGTGTGTTTTATAGAACAGATTACTACTATTACTGTTTTCCCAAAAATAACAGCAGTAAAAGCAGCCTGAATTAAAACCTTCCTGATTATTACAGTATTGCACTTATAAAGCAGCCTTAACCCAGAAATGGCTCACACACTTCAGAACTCTTACCAGATGAAAGATATCTTTCTTGTTATGTGTCACTAATACAAAGGCAGGTCTGACTGCCTAGTACAGTAGTTCCAGACTTACCACTGCATGATCTAGTTTTAATTTATCCAAGTAACCATAGACACTGAAAATTTACATGCTCCGTAATTGCCTCAGGCTTACTTTCCCTTGAATGCTTATAAGCAAATGTTTAACATGTTCAGTTTTATCTGTGAATAACATGTTATGCCATAGCTTTGTTTTTAATTTCTCTCAAAAAATCTACTGAAATTTGACCTTTCTCACTGTCAACATGGTAAACCACAGAATACATAACAGCTACCACACTTGAGACTGAGCTTAGCACAAAACACCAGAATGTTGCAGAAATTCTTTGGGTTGCAGGGAAGATCAAGACTGTGACTAACATCTTGCATCTCTGCATGGGAACTTCCTAAGTTAAAACAGGTCACTAACTATAAGTAATGGATCTTGCCCTGTGTTAACAGAAAACAAGAAAAACCCAAGGATTTCAACTGCCCTTATCAGTTTGAACTCAGAGAAAAGTTTTTCCAATTTCAACTGTGGTAATCAATTCAATCTGCTTATAGAAAGACCATAGAACAGCCAAGAACCTTAGAATTCGAAAGTCCAGGGCTGTGCTGTCCAAGCACATACGCCAGTAGCAAATGAAAATGAAAATGTTTCATTATTTTTCTAGAGTGAACAGCTTTTGTGCCTCATGAACTAATGTCTATTTTGATGATTTCATATGGCTGACTTCGTCCACTCAGAATGCTGTTATAGCATACTCTACAACATATGTAATAAGTGAGGCTGTCAAAGTAGGTTCCAGGGCAGACAAATGAAATCAAGGGAAGGTTACTTCTGAGGGAACTAAAAAAAAGCATTGGAGAAAGCAACACAACTTCTGTTGAGTACTACAGAACTTATAATGCAGAACAGAATTTCTTTTAGATCCTTCCCCTTCTTATGTGTATACATAAAAACAGGATCACAACTTAAAAAGACTAATAACTAGAGTAATATGTTTAATGAGGACAACCCCTGTGTTTATAGAACAGCTTTAAAAATTGTTTTAGTTACAAGTGTATAAATTACAGCACTGTGATAAACATACTTTTTTGATCCTTATAATGAAAATGGCTATCTGTGGATCAAGAGATGACAGTGTTCTGCATACTCTACCTCAGTTACCCTCAAGTACCATGCCTATATTAAAATTAACACATACAGTGCAATTAAGTGATATGTGACAAAACAGGTAAGAGTAATCACTCTCCAGGTTAGCATTTTTAAGATCATTTGCCTCTTTAAAGACTGTGAGCTAGCCCATAACAGTGATCCTGGCTATATAAATATAACAAAGTACGCCTACAAACTCCTGAAGAAAAACTGTATTAAAATTCATTACAGTTTGCACCACAAATATTTAACAGCACAGCATGCAGAACAAGACAAAACCCCATCATAAAATTACCCATCTCACAGCATAAGTTAAATCATTTCAACTTGATACGCTACAATGAAGTTTCACTCCCCTTTAAAGCATGTGATATTGACAACAGTGAAAATATCTCTTGAAACACTAAGGAAAAATATTAGCTGGAACAGCTGCCCTTACCACTGAAAAGTGTTAATTCGTACTCTGTTCTTAAAAATTAGTATTCCACCTGACATCACTCCAATTGTTATTTCATTGTTACTCTGATCCTGTAAAAGAAAAGAGGAACAATATAAATGTTTGAAACATCATATACATTCATACTCATCCCTCTCTCTAAATACATAATTACCATAGTACAACAGATCTCAATTAACATGGAAGGAAATATGGTTTAATAAGACAAGAAAGAATTATTCATTACTATTTAGGACAAGGTCGAATGTTTGCTCTGAGTTCTTCTACCACAGAATTTTAATTTCTTAAGTTGGATCTTCTGTCTTCCAGCAACTTTGAATAAATACATGAAGTATCCTAACAGTTCATTACAAACATCAGTACTAAGAGACTAGCTTGAGATTTGCAACACTAAAAGCAACCAGCAACTTAAATGCCTACCTGAAATGAAAGTGCAATCTCAGAACAGAGATTCTAAAACAAACAATATTGTAAACGTATTTAAACAGCACATTTTGCCTGAAATATCTTTGTACTCTAATCAAACACCTGCTATAGATTTCTTTGTATGTGCACGATATTAGTAGGATATAGACAGCAGTGTGATTATAACTGTAATAAAAAAAATCAGCTTTAAATAACTGCAATCCATGTAACAAGACCTACAGTGATAGATAAGTAACAGCATATGAAAAGGGGAAAGTTCACAGCAACGCAGCATGATGCAGGGTCCTGGGCAGGGCTACTGACACTTTTATGGAGCATGGAAGAATGGACAAGAGGAATGAAAGCACTCGTGGAGTGGGAGGATAATCAAGGAAAGGGAAGGCAGGAGAGAAGTCTGGGTAGTTCATGGACAGAAAAAGATTCTATTTGAAATATTTAATTTCAAATTCTATTACCTGTTTCTTTAACCTTATGAAGTAGGACAAGAATATTTTTAAAAAAAGGTGTCTTAGTTACTAAAAAATAAATATATTTAGAAGCTTTGCAGAAATGATTGCACTGTACTGACAGGTTAAGCTTGTTTGAGTCAAGACCTTGAGCAACTTGTTTTACAAGATATAACTGACATTATATTGAAATTATAGCACCTCACTTTATATTAACAGTTCATATTATATAAAGCCAATGATTTATAATTTGCTTACAATAGGAACCAGATTAAATATTTTTCAAAGCTGACAGAACTGTAAATACCAAAAGCACATTCAACAGGTACGTTTTTCTTATTCACCTGCAGCTGACTGAACTGGCATTCAGGTCAACAAATTTCAACCTGAGTAACATGTATATAACTAACCCAAGACTTAAGCAAAGAAATACCTTCACTAGAGTGAAGCAGCAGCTATCAAAATAAGTAAATCACAGTTAGTTACCTAATAAGGTTATTATTTTCATTTTTTTCTCCTGTAAGCAGCAGACAGGAAAACTTAGTAAAACCAAATACTTATTTTCCATAAATCTCAGAGGAATCCATTTTTACATTTCAATGCTAGTTCATCTAAACTTACCCTAGCATAGTGCAATTCAACTCCATAAAGTTCTAAGGTACGTGCTGTATTGAGATAACTGAACTCTGCTTCTGCAGGAGACAATCCTCTGAAAGAAATAAGCTAAATCAGAAACATATCCCCCACATCAGGCTCCCTAGCGAGTTCAAAATCTGCATTTGTTTTATGACTTTTACTCCAACCCTGAAATTTGAATTTCCTTTCTCGACATATATAGACTATAACCCCAAAAATTATAACAGAAAAAAAAACAAAACCCAAACTTGTGCTCAAGGTAAAAGCTTTTTTAACAGAAAAAACACCCAACTTTGTGTAGACTAAGTCTTGACTGTAGTCCACAACACAGCTCGTAAATGCACACATTTTGATTCTAATGCACTGTATCATTTAAATGCCTGTGGAGCTCTAGAATTGAGAAATCACTTTTGCAGTTCTGCTTTTTGTACTGGTAGCAGCAATTTCTACCCAAGATTCACCCTTGAAGTTCAAATTGCCATCAAGTCACTTTAGATTTCTTTACCCCACTAAACAGAATTTGCTAAGCCATTGACTTAAAGGTAACATAACAATCAGTAATTTCTAAAACCAAAATTATGCCTCAATTAAGCAAACATTTTTGTAAACGTAGCTTACCTTTTGTTAAACTTAACCATAACAAAAAGCACTTAAGTTCTGAAATACCAAGCAACTATCACTGAAAAAGTACCACAACATTACACACTAAAAAAAAAAAATATACATCTATATTTTCCATTGCTTCATTGCCTTTTCCTCTTTAGTAAAAGGTCACAGACTTGCACACACGAAAGAGCAGATATTGAAGAAAGGAACTTTGCTACTTCAAAAGTAACTCTTGCTTCCTGGTGACAGCACCATGAAAACTACCCCTTTATGCACAAGGCATTCTCAAACACTGGGGAAAAATAAACAAAACCAAACAAAACCTCAAAGAAATTATATCCCACTAATGTAATATCCTGCGTCATAAAAATACTGGTTTTAGCACCTTTAACATGTTAATTATTTTCATTTATTTTGCCTGTCATTCTGTCATAGATATTCTATCCGTGCAGAGTACTAATGGTACTATTATACAGACAACCTACAAAAAAACCCCACATTAAACATACTCTTAAGAAGAAAATATACCAAACAACCAAAAAAAAAAAACAACCCAGAAACCTTTAAGACAAAATACTTATTTTCTCTTAGTAATAGAACAGCACCAGCAGTCAGGATTTGACAGAGTCAGTCAATATCTTCTGCTGTTAATCCTTACATGTGCTGCTGATGTAATTTTGCTATTTCTTTTTCAAAGTCTTGAGGCTGGCTAGGGATGAAAGAATAGTCTGAGAGGTAGCCTGGCAAGTTTTCTGAATGGTTGTAGTCTCCCAGCTCGGCTAAAATATTAAAAAGAGAGATTATTGTTTATCACTGATATACTTGGCATGGTGCAATGCCCCCAAAATTCACAAGAGTCTGCTCCCGCATACTTTATGATCCACAGCAAACAAAAAAAGAGAAGACATTTGTATACCTTTCTTCCCTTTTGAATACACACTCACATTCTCATGATATTTAAAGACTCTTGAGTAGTTACTTATGAAAGCAGTTTATAAAGCATTTAATTTTTAATATACAAATTAATTCAGAAATGCTGTCAGAATGGCTAGCACTAAATATATATATGAAAGTATTTTTTTCTTTTTTTTATTCACCTTTGCTTGCTTTCATATAATTACATAATATATATATTGTTAGCATCACAATTGTTGCATCTTTATTAGGACCTGCAAAACCCAGCAACTCATTCTTTACCAAGATGTATTTAGAAGCATTTCTAAACTATTTTTTGCACATTCACTAATATGCACGGAAAAAAGTACACATACACCTACATTGAAACTACTTTACTTGAAACTATTAAAAAGTGCGTATACATAACTTCCTACACTTTCTTCAAATTTTAAGACAAACTAAAAATCACATTTGTCAGAAAAACACATACAAACAACATTTGCTAAACATACAGGTTTTGGGGCTTTCTAGCTATAATGAAAGAAATTCAGCTTTAAGTATCTGCAACCCATGTAACAGATCTACAGTAACAGATATGTAACACAACATGCGAAAACTGGAAAGCTCACAGCAACACAGCATGATGCTGGGTCCTAGGAAGGACTACTGACACTTTTATGCAGCATGGAAGAACGGACAAGAGGAATGAAGGAACTCACAGAGTGGGGAGGAAAGGAAAAGCAGGAAAGAAGGCTGAGTAGTTCATCAACAGAAACAGATCCTATTTTAAATAATTTAAAAACTGGAAAATTGGTCTGGGTTTCATAACAGAGCGTCTGCCTTGCTAAAATCTACTACAGAGATTATGGGACTGAGATACACATTTTCTATTTACAGAAACTTGTATTATATATATCCTATATATTTTTACCTATATATCTACTTATATAGAGAATCCTGAGAGCTAAACACAGAGTTTAGAAACAGGAAGCACAGAAAATCATTCGACAGAGGTCTGCACATTGAAAAACTTAAGGGCAGCAGAGCCTCTCATATAAATGTAACTACAATGAACTGCACATACCCACCATTTCTATAATACTACATAAATAAATACATTGCATTCTTCAAAGCTAAAAATGTTATAAACTTTTCATTGTGCCTGCTCCATTACAGAATAATAGAACCACATAACCAGCTAGGCTGGTACAGACTTTAAGATCATCAAGTCCAACCATTCCCCCATGTCCACCAAGTCCCCCACTAAACTATGTCACTAAGGGCCACGACAGCACTTGCAGTACATATCTATTTTCCAGTAGCTGGAGTTTGGGAGTTTTGTTTAAGAGAAATTGCTCTATTGATTGATCTGGAAAAAGGTGACCACCTATCAAAACTGCACATAAAACATTACATTAACATTACTATACTTTTTTTCCCTGAAAAGATTAACATGGACGCTACTTTTCCAGCATGTACAAAGAATACATCATACGAAATGTACATATAAGTATCTTTAATAGCAGAAAAAAACATGGATACAGATGGATATATCAGCACTGCTTATAATACTGAATTTCTGACAACCACAAATTTCAAGAACTAAGTGCTGAACAGTCTCTTAGTTGGCTGTTATGTGGGGCTTTTTTTTCACCCACTGACAGTTTAAGTTTATGAAGAAAAATGAGAAGAGAGGAAGAGGACTAAATCTTGGTCTTCAAGATAGATCTACTCACTGAATGGCTAACAACTGACCAAATGGGTACTGAACTTATGGGCCATATATGTCCAGAATTCTCTTTTCACACCTATTTGGAAATTCACTGTATGGTATGTCAAAAATGTTTATGAGCCTAAAAAACGCTTTAGCATCATTCTCAAGAACTCCCCTCCACCTTCAGAAAACACAGAAATACAAGAGGGCTATTTTGGGATTTTAAAATTTTGGGGATTAAAGAAAAAAAGCAGAGCGCTACCAATATTTTTTCCATATATAATTCAGCAAAACATTCTGGGAGATAAAAAACAACCAACTATATTACCTAATCATGAGAAAAGTAGCATCATGCCCACAAACATCACAATATAATGCTGTACAAACGGCAGTCTTTAGAAATCAATCAATACTACTTTTTATGTTTTTAGTATTAACATGCACATGAATACTAATGATACTTACACTGAACAGCATAGGAAGCCAGAAGAGCAGCAGTATTGTAAGGACACGGCAATCTGTTTTGTTTTTAAATTAAGAACAAAATTAAAATTTCCTATTTTGTATGAAATTCAGTTATTTGAAAAAGCCTAAACTTTCAGTCTATGAAAAAACTAGACAGATAATTATCATAAATACTTCTCATTTCATAAATAATAATTTATTTTAAATTTTTTTTGAAGGTAAAATCCCTCACCATTGGTTTTCTCTTAATTTTTTTCAAGTTCCATTTAATATTTAACACAACAAAAATGTCTTACCTTCCAGTAAGAATGTCCTGTTTAATTTGCAAAAAATACTGGTACCTTATTTAAAGAAATAAACAAAAACTACAGTGAGTAAAATTACAATTATTTAATCATTTTTCATCAATTTAATGCATTTTGCTTTCAGTTAGTGCAAAGCTAAAACTTTACATTTTGCATGCTACTTCTTAAACTCCCATGTGAACGAAATTAAACTTGATTAGTAAAATGATAATACAGCTTTGTAAATTAAACTATTTACAGCCTATGAAGTTACATTATCTTTCACTAAATGGCTGCAAATGTCACATTATACCTGCTTTACTTTCAAGTATTTATGCTGAACTTAAAATTAAAATATATATGTATATATATAAAAAAACAACCACCAACCTTAAACAAAATAAAAAAGCAAAGTAAAAGAAGTGCCTTCATGATGAATGGCAATATGGCAACCAAAAGTTGAAGTCTGCATCTGTGTACAGGGGTACCTTGATAAAAAGGGTTTGAACTCCAGGCAGATAAAAATAATTTATTCTCATTAACTATATGATATTACCCTGGTTTCGTTTAAATTAAAGTAATTACTCTATGTATTCTGGAACTACATTCTTAAATAAGGTGGATTTTATTATGTGAAATGTCTTTTGACTGACTTCCCTTAACTTCATAATTTTTCTTTAATTATGATGTGAGAAAGGATTGTTTTAGAAATTCATAAAGTCTTCCCATGTCTACTTGCTCAAATCAGCAAAAGCAATTGAACACTTTAAAACAAGAACTATTACCCACCAAACAGCAGCAGCAGAAACACTATGACTTAAAAACCCCAACAAATCTTAAACTGCAATTTCCCTCTAAATTACTTGGTTTTTCCAACAAAACCCAAATATTTTGTTCACATCTCAGAACAAATCTTTTTTTCATTCAATTTTGTTCCTTCATATTTCACTCAAATGTTTTAGACCATTTTGAAGAAGTATAAATGTTCATATCAAGTGGCAAACCCCACCTGCCATAAACCTCCACTGAGAAAGATTTAAGTGGGGCAACAGACAAGACATACTGAGACGGCTGTTCAAGCACAAGCTTAAACTTTCAACAAAACCCCTTAGAAGAGTATATAAAAGCAGCTGGAGGATTTAGGCCCTAACACCTTTTTATTTAAAAGCAAAAGCTGCACTGAATGGAAAATTTAATCATTCCTGCTTTCTTATAAATTTATGCTGTTTTGGGACCTCCTGCCTCATCATCGTTGTTAGCATCATCATCACGTGGTTTTCTTCTTGTAGTTCTGATTCAAAAGTAGGGTCAGCAGTATCCACTCCTTATAAACACTCATAAAAATCGCGTATAAAAAATAGTTCAAGTTTGACCAAAACCAAACATTAAGTATTTCCCAATATTGACTTGCACTAAGAAATTAAAACCAAACTATATCACTTAATTACACATAATATAACTTCTCATAATATTATAGTCATCAGAAAGTGGATTAATTCCTACTTCAAAGACTTCCAAAAAGGTTTACAAACACACACAGAGGAATACAATAATTTACAAGCTAAATATAGCAGGAAAGGTAAAACAATCCATGTTTACAAGAAAATGAGGGAAGACACTTGGAGACTGACAAGCAAAGATGTTATTAGCCCATCTGCTCAACTCTTGTAAAACCATCTAGAGGTTCTTTTAACTAATTGAAATGGCAAGAAACTTAGTTGAAGCTTAACTTCAAGTTAAAATGAGAGATCAGCCAGGCTTTAGAGACCTCAAAATATTTTCTTATTTTCCACCTAAAAATGCATATTGAAATCAAAAGAGAGATAGATAAAGGAAAAGTTCTTTACCTGTTTAAATAGCAATAAATGACACATCAGGGAAGTTCAGGTTAGACATATAAGGAAGTTCTTTACTGTGAGGGTGGTGAGGCACTAGAACATGTTGCCCAAAGAAGTGGTAAATGCTCCATCCCAGGCAGTGTTTAAGGCCAGGTGCGACAGAGCCTTGGGCAACATGGTCTAGTGTCAGGTGTCCTTGCCCAAGGCAGGGGGAATGGAACTAGATGTTCTTAAGGTCCTTTACAATCCTATCCTTCTATGATTCCATATATTAATAGGATATGCCTCACATGCATTAGCTTCAGCATCTCCTCACAAATACACTGAACAAATAAATTTTTCCTATTTTTCCTGTTAACATTTACAGCTGCAAAAATGTACGTCAAAAAGCATTCTGTATGTGTAGCTGCACCTCCATTTTGATTTCCTTTTTTTGGTGTAATGCTTTTATTAGAAATATTCCATGGTATTTAAGGGACCTCATGATTAAGAAGCATCAAAGCACAGTCCATTTTCTGTCCACTGTTTTCAGCTTGTTAGATAACCACCCCAGTTTGAATACTGAAGCTTCACATGTTATTGAGCAAAACGTGAAAAAAATCTATAGAATAGCAATTTAGCAATGTAGCTTTGAAACTGCCTGCACAACAAACTCAGCTGAATCAATGAAGGCAGTACTACATGACAGCGCTTTCATCTTTCTTATACAGATGTACCTGGAAAAGGGTACAATTATTGCTATCTGGAGTCAATGTTAATAATCAAGTCCTTCTGCCATGAGCGGAACTAATGAAGCTTCATTTCCTTCCAAGACATGTTCCTCAAGCTAAACTCTCCAACACACGGTGAGCTCCTGCTGACCTTTCCTAACCTGGGGCCTTTATAATCTCTCTCCCTCACATGAATTCGCAGAGATCTAGCGAGACAGGAACTTGCAATGAACCTTTCCCTCACATCTACACATACTGCCTAATATGTCAACTCATTCCTCTGTTTTCATGAAATTTATAAAAACTGAGTATCTTTGAAAGGTCTCAGCTTAAGCTGGAACTCTCTGAAGTTTGTGCCTTGTTTCTTTTCTTAAGGGGGAAATACATATTACACTAATATACCTATTTGTGACATGGCATCCTAACTTCACTCAAAATAAAAACAAACATAGATAACTCCTCTCTTTACAACAATTCCAAATACAAACAAGTTTTCTCATGGGCAATTACGCCTATTAGCAAAAAAAGCAGAGCTGACCTAGATACAGCAACCATAGATTATTTCTCATCTAAAAGGATGCTTTATTTATAATTCTGTATTTGCAAAATACCATTTAAAATAAACAGTTCTGTCTCTTCTATAGTGTTTACCTCATATTGGTCAACATTTACTGTTTCCTCCATCTCCCTAGAATTATCACATATTGCCCTTCACTTCAAGTAACACTTTTTTCATTATTCTGATGTTCTAAATTCCCTATTTTTTCTAGAGCAAGTATTTTAACAAAACAAAGCCTGATCCAGGATCTCTGCAATTCATTTTAGTAAATTCTGTCTGCATAGATGTGTGCAAAATTTTGTCCAAAATATGACAAATTGAAAGAAATTATAAACAAACGTGGACTCAAATTTTCACAGTTTTGGTACTTATGTTTCTAAAGTTATCCTTAATAATTTAAATACTGTTTTTTGAACAGTGGTGACCTGTTTTCAGAATGGCTGACATCCAAAAATTCCAATCTGTCAAATTATGCCACTTATGTAGAAGACGAGAACTAATTAAGAATACTGAAAATTTGAGGCAGCTCTTCGGGGACTAATTGTAACTCACAAGCTTCGTATCTTGATTCACAATGAGAATTTTTTTCAACAGACTTCAACTCAGTGCTATCAAAATATGCTTACATGCTTCAAGCTAGAATTACATACAGAGATTAATTTTATTAATGTAAAGCAGAAAACTGGGGAGGGGGTGGCAAGAAAGAAAAGCAGAAAGCTCAGGATTTTTTTTAGTCACAGAGAAGAACACAAGTAAGGATAAAATTAAATTTGTACTCATTGCTGAATAGTGGGATTAAGTTTTTCCTCTCTTCTCTATTTTCCCTTTTCTGTTTCTACTTAGTAGTATTTTCTTCACGTGGTTACTTCACTTTGCATATAAATTTGTAAATTTATTCACAGAAGCTTTTTGTTATATTGATTTGGTGCAACTGAATAGTTCATATCTGTAATTATTAGGCAAAAATTAGAAGCTTGCAAATATGACACAAAAATGATTTAAAACAAAATTTCCATGCTATACCTTAAAAAAATTACTGATAATTTTCCCCTTAACTATAAACCTTCTAGGAAAACGTTTTACTGTTAAATTAACTAGACCTACCTTGTATATTCTTCTTGGAGCTTGTTTGGGTCACTTACAAAAAACTTAACTCTGAAGTTCAAACTGTGAGGAGATCCTCCTGCAATCAAGCAAAGTTATTTCCAATTAATCAGGGTACCCTGGAAAAACAGCATAATAACGATATATGAATTGGCCAAATACATACATGTACTCACTTTTTAATTGTTTCCTGATAGGTTTGTTTGGATCCAGCCACCTCTGGAAAGAGACAAATTACAACATCAACTTTAGAGAAACAAAAGAAGCATACATTATAGCCTTAAGTATCAAGAAACTGTTGCTTTTCTATTACTTTTTACTTGGTCTTTTACCAAAATGTCTTACTGACATGAAAAGTCTTATTACTGATTCTTGAGAGACACCAACATTATCATCAACAGCTGCTACTGCTCTTCTTTTCCTGAGATTAACCACTGTTGTCCAGGTATCTGTCTCTTATAGGTCTAATTCAATTATGACTTGGTTCTCCAACTATCACATAAGCCTGTGAGAGGTTAGAACACAATCATGGTGTCACTAACAATCTTCAGCTACTCTTTAAAATTATTATCTAAGGTGAACTAACTGTAGCAGGGAAGAACTAGAGGCAGGCTGATTTACCCAACTCAGAAGTTAATTTGCTTAAACTAGTTCGAGTACTTTTGACTCTGCATTTTGCAGGTCTAATATACATAGAGAGTGAATTACCTACGTTACTAATTGGGATACTGGAAACCAGAGGCTCAGCACTCAGCCTACTGGATGAAAGGACTACACAGCAGTTTTATGAAATAGCACCCAATCTTTAACATCTTCATAGGAGAACACTGCTGTGGGGAAGTACAGACAAATCCTTACAAAAATCAATGCTGCAAATTTCAACTAGAGTGTGACTCTCTAGAAAGACCTACAAGCTGTTTAAACTACTCCCCACCATCAACCCAGCAGACTTTGTATATACCAACGTATTTCAGTTAACTCATAGAGTCAACTAGGATGGAAAAGACCTTTAAAATCATCAAGTCCAACCATTAACCCAGCACTGCCAAGTCCACCATGAAACCATGTCCCTGTGGGCTTCACCTACACATTTTTTAACTACGTCCAAGGATGGTGACACCACCACTCCCTGGGCAGCCTCTTCCAAAGCTTGACAATCCTTTTGGTGAAGAAATTTGTCCTAATATCCAATTTAAACCTCTCCTGGCACAACTCAGAAGAGTCTCTGCTATAAATACTGTTCAATTCCTCATCCTGCCTTGCAATGCAAGCCCACAAGCCTCTGGAAACAGTTATATGGCCACAGTTCCTATGAAGTGACAGAGACCTAACCCTGTATGGCATGTAACTACCTCACCGTTATCACAGGGCTTTTTCTGCCTTTTTTTTTGTGAGGGGGAGGAGGAAGCAAAGAGGCATCGGAGCTATCGACAGACACTATAGATCTGAAGTCAGTTATGAGACATTCTATACATTAGGAATAACAAGTAATGATGACTACATCTAAATGCTTTATCCTTGTAGAGGATGTCTTAAGAGAGACTGAAGAGGCTGTTTGATACATCATAAAGAGTGTGATTATGTTAAAGAGAAAACCTCAAACAGGATCAATTAACCTGTAAGATTGCATGTAAAGGCTTAATAAAGGACCCTCTCACCAGCAATACACACGAATATTATATAAGAATCTTTCAAAACATGGTGAATGATACTTGAGTATCTTTAAGCAAGGGGTCATAATAAAATATATATGATAAATGCACAGATATGATCGATAATCCTTGGATTTATGTTTTTATTTTTCATGGAAAGTACTGTTTGAGATTACTGTTAATCCATAAAACCAGAAATTGAAATGCCTAGCAGAAAAGCTTGTATTTATATTTTCTTCTGGTTGTAAAGACAGAATCATAGGCCTGTCAAAGCCCCTCTGGGTGGCATCACTTCCATCCAGCATGTTGATCACACCACACAGCTTGGTGTCATTGGCTCCTACTCACTCAATCCCACTCCACTCTTACTCCAACTATGTACCAACACCACCTTCTCCGCATTGCACCAGTCACTCAGAGGCCAAGACCCCTGTGAAATATTCTACTCCAGCTGTACACAGCTTTGCTGCACTGACTTTTACTGTGATATTAATATTATACAAAAAGAAAAACAAAAAAAAAAAAACAAAACAAAAAACAAGCTTGTGAGGTTTATGAAATCCATGTTTAGGCACAACAATAGAGGTTTCACACTCAAGGAGTAGAATCCTCTTTCCCCCATCACCTTTATCTCCTGATATATTGGCTGTATTTTAGCAATATTCTGCTGTGTTATTTCAGAAGTAACCGGAATATTTGTCAATCTAAACTGGTTTCTTTGTACAAATGAACTGAGTGTAAACAGATATAAAAGAAAAAAAAAAAAAGGAATTAGTCAAACCCATAAATACTTCATGACTAATATTCATAATATTTCTATTTCTCTGACACACTGTTTTCACAGCAACTAGATATGTGCTAAAAAGGCAAAATATTTATTAGTTAAAGAATATTAAACCTTTAAAGCATGTTCTTGTATCAAGAGCTCTGAAGTCATTCTTCTTTTGGACTAACTCTTTCCCAGATCCTTCTATTACAGTGCTGTGTTCAGCTGCTTCCAGATAGCTAAACTAAAAAAATCAGAGCTTAGACGTCTAAGCTTTGAAAACTCAGATAAATAAGAAACACTACAAACTTCTCAGTGTTGCATGAAATAGAGTAAAACTCAATTACATACTTCTTAAACAAAGCTGAAAAACAATTCAGCCTTTTCTACAGCATGCCTATGTCTTTTCAGCATGGAAACAAAGTTTAGAACATAAAGATTAAATGAGGCCAGTCTGCCAGTGTCTTAACAGAACAAGCCACAAAATTACAACAGGAAACTTTGTAAAGTACCTACCACTGTGCTATATAGCTCTGTTCATTTTAATAATGTTACCGGAATGCAGAAAGATGACATTGTTAAGAATAATTTGCTCTAGAGAAGAAAGAAATGTGCAAGTAGTTCACTATTCTGGCAGAAAAATCATGGCTGTATTATGATTTCTTGATTCCTATGCTACATTAAAAAAGGCATTAAAAATAGCTAAAAGAAAAAAAACCAACCTTTTAGTAAGATAAAATAAAAAAAAATATTCCTTCTATTTAGAACAGTCACTCTTGATGCTAAAACAACAGTAGCTTAAAACTGCTCTTACTAAAGAAAGTTGAACTATTTTCTGAAATTCACCTTAGTTACTGAATGATTAACACTTTACAGTGTCACTTATCTCTATAGACCACATTCTGCACCATTTGTGAATAAAAATTACTTTTGACATACAAGCTGGGAGATAAATTTAGACACCATCACTGACAAACACATATAATGGGAATTGGATAAGGAGCTGTATTATAAAGAATAATACTCAGTTAAATTGCACTTTATAACAAGTATTGATCATTTGACACCTACAAAAGAACTTCCTACTTCCTACTCAGGAAGTATTCCTCAAGCAATCATTATCTCAGCCCTACAGCTATAACTATTGCATTGAACATTACAACTAGATCTGTTAATTTCTACTGGTGATTTACAAAGTTCCAGTCCTATGGAATTTCCATTCAATTAATGCACATCATAGAATCACAGAATAGTTACGGTTGGAAAGGACCTTAAGATCATCAACTTCCAACCCCCCTGCCATGGGCAGGGACACCTCACACTAAACCATGACACCCAAGGCTATGTCCAACCCGACCCTGAACACCGCCAGGATTGGAGCATTCACAACTTCCCTGGGCAACCCATTCCAGTGCCTCATCACCCTCACATTACAGAATTTCTTCCTCATATCCAATCTAAACTTCCCCTGTTTAAGTCTGAACCCGTTACCCCTTGTCCTACCACTACAGTCCCTAATGAAGAGTCCCTCCTCACCATCCCTATAGGCCCCCTTCAGATACTGGAAGGCTGCTATGAGGTCTCCGTGCAGCCTTCTCTTCTCCAGGCTGAACAGCCCAAACTTTCTCAGCCTGTCTTCATACAGGAGGTGCTCCAGTCCTCTGAGCATCCTCGTGGCCCTCCTCTGGACTTGTTCCAACAGTTGCATGTCCTTTTGATGTTGAGGACACCAGAACTGTACACAATACTCCAAGTGAGGTCTCACAAGAGCAGAGTAGAGTAGAAGGGCAGGATCACCTCCCTTGACCCGCTGGTCACACTCCATTCATGTAGCTCAGGATACAGCTGGCTTTCTGGGCTGCAAGCACAACACTGCAGGCTCATGTTCATTTTCTCATTGACCAACACCTCCAAGTCCTTCTCTACAGGGCTTCTCTGAATCTCTTCTCTGCCCAACCTGTAGCTGTGCCTGGGATTGCTCCAACACAGGTGTAGAACCTTGCACCAATTATCATAAACACTCATTTTCAAAGGAGTCCCTTTTTCTGTTAAGTTGATGAGCTGACAGGCTTTGTCATAGTGGCCTATATGCAGCACTATTGAAAGAGTTATGCGGTATCTGGGCTAGAAATAAAGACACCATATAGATCAATATAAACCCCCCATATAACTAAAAAAAAAAAGAAGTTACTATTTCTTATCCCAACAGAGAATGATTATGGAGTTTAGTAAACAGGTACAATAAAACATGCAATATCCTTTTAAATGCATTATTTCATAAGCACAGATCTCAATATTTTACTCCAACCATGCAAACTTGCAACTATTAACATTTAGCGTTACCACAGCTACAAGGTGATACTGACCAACGCAAATGAGACAGTTGGAAAATATGGCACAATGTTGCAACGGCTTCTATTTAATTCTCTTTACAATGACACAGAGCACAGAATATGATTATGATTTATTAAAATGTATTTATAAAACAGTCAACTTACAGGGTTATCAGCAGATTCATCCGCCAACTGTAAACCAAAGTAATCTCTCTCTGTCAAATCGAGATGCTTGAAGACTACATCCAACAGAACTTGTCCCTGATCATGTTTCTACAGAGAACAAATACATGTATATTTTAATTAACAAATATATAATTGGACACAAAGACTTCAGGCAGGCAGAGCACATACACGTTCTTTCAGATGTGCTCTAGCAGCCTATGTTTTAAACATCACAAAGTGTATCCCAGGATATTTTTAAATGAGCTTCATCTCATTTTCTGAAACATATGTAAGGAATTATTATTTTTTCTCTTTGCCATTTTCTGACAGTAAGAATTTCTCACTTCTCAGCTAGCTATGTGATTATTCCTGAAAGCCATTCATTAGCCAAATCTTCTGATATTTAAAAAAAGTATTGAAAAAAAGAAACCCAAAAAATAAGAAAGCTAGACAAAGAACTCTGCAGCCTTTTTTGGGTCACTGAATTTGAAAGTACAGGTCTGTACAAGTTAGTCTTACGTATTTTAGCTGAAAATCTGTTCCTGAATCTAAATGAAAAAGCATACTGAAAATGTTTCCGAAGTTAAATGGTATAGACAGCTGAAGCAGTCAAATAACTTAGAGGTATCATGTAATAGCATTCTCTCAAAGATACTACTTTATTCTAAATTAATTAATTCAAACAGACTGAATTAAAATAAGATCACTTTTCAGAGGCAAATGAACAAACTTGATTTCTATTTCAGGCCCAAATCATACCCTCAAAATGATGTAAAAAATCTTTAGTTGTTGGTACCTAGCAGTTTTTTACCAAACTTGAAAATATTGCCAATGCAGTAACTGAAACACTGAGTGTGCCATTATGACGAGATTCAATAAATATATCTGGTAAAATCTGAAGGGAATTTTCCAAAGAAGTTAAAGTGTTATAGCTTCTTGAAGTACAAAAGATAAGGAAAAATTCTGTAAGAAAATTGTCAAACAACAACATCATCAATAAAGATGAAAGATATTATTGATACATTTTTTACCCAAATTTTCCACTTCTCTGGCACCAAGCAAGTTCCTAATAATTTTGTAGGTGTCACGTATTATTGATGCTACAGTAGATTTGACATATCTTGCCTTGTTTACTGCAGGCAATAAGATAATTTTAAAGTTTTTAAACAAAAACCCTGCTGTTCTGCTCCCAAACTGAGCAGAACTTCTCTTCTCAGAGAGATTATACAAGTTTACCTTCATAGCTGTTAAAACAGAAGTATGTAACTAAAAAGTCAAAAGAAGGTTGCAAGAACTTCATTAGTATCCATATATGAGAAAAACCTAGTAATCACTTTAGATGTTTGTTAACATCTAAGAGCATCCTAACAAAACTCATCTTCCTGTTTACCTGAAATTACACTGAGGTTGACTAAACTGTGAAAGCCATTTATAGGGGGTTAAAAACTCCAAGAAGCTTGGTAATTCATTTCACAATGGAACAGAAAATAGATATGAGAAATTATGCTTGAAATTATTCCAGCAGGACAATCACAAGCAGAGCTCTGCAAGTTTTAAGTTGAAATTACATAAGGCATATATTTCAGGGCCTCTACAAATTTGGCTAAGTGATCTAAGAAGTGCCATATTTACTATTAAAAAAAAAATCATACGGAGAAAATTTCTTGATGACTAACGAAATGAACAGCCTGTAGGAGCACCATAGTTAAGAAGTTCACTACCAAAAGATATATTTCCTAGTACCTAAAAACAAGGTAAAAAAATCCAAATAGATGTTAACATAATAAATACACAACCTTATAAATGCATAAGGCAATTTTAACATACAATCCAAAAATACTCACTTTCATTTTTACTAAATGAGGGATTTCTGATATATTTTGAAATAAACCCGTAATTAGTACAAATTTTCCAGCAAATAAACCTAATTTTAAAATAACACAGCAACACTTATTGCTTTTTGGCATCTTACTCATTTAGATATAAATCAGAAGTCAATGAACTTATGACAGTAACTGTCAGAAAATGGGAGATGTGTAGAACCCAAGTTTAGGCTTACATTTACTAAAGCTGACAAGTTACTTCTGCAAATAACATGCAGATATCAATTCTGTAGCTTTTTTACTAATCTAAACCTGATAGTTCACACTGTTTCTTAAATATCTGATTAGATGCATCCTAATGATGAATTTGGAACCTGCTGACCAGTTTGAATTTAGTAATTCAGAACATCATTTCACGACCACAAGGAAGGTATTTCTCTTGCAACAGAGCAGCAAACTAGGTAAGAGAAGACTAGTTTCAACACGAAGCATTTGTTTTGATCACAGTATTTTACTCTCAGTGCAAAATAAAGATAAGCATCTAGTAAAACCAGACCTCAGTTTAACCCATCTCTGATATTTATATAATGATGTTACAGCTTGCCAGAGCAGGTGAAGGTCACAATCCTACCTGTTGTGAAAGGTGCAGAATATTTGTAATACTACCACAACTATTAAATAGCTCCTATAAATTATAAAAAATATGATTAAAAGTTTCTTTTTTTTGCCTTTATGTATTTATATGTATGTGTAAAGAATCCCCATAAATGTGGATAAGCATAAAAAGAAACTTGCTTTAGTCCTACAGATGAATTTAGTATTTCCTCATATAACAGGGAATAATGGGTAAATAGATGAAAAATGGGAATTATCTAACATTAGATTGCAGTAGTTGGATACAAAACATCAACATGGATGTAAGGAAGAAATTCTTTACTGTTAGTGTGCTGAGACACTGAAATGGGTTGCCCAAGGAAGCTGTGAATGCACCATCCCTGGTGGTGTTCAAGGTCAGGTGAGACAGAGACTTAGGCAAACATATCTAGTGCTAGGCATCCTTGCCCATGGCAGGGGAGTTGGAACCAGATGATCTTAAGGTCCTCTACAACCCTAACTATTCTATGATTCTATCATTTTTGGGTATTATACCTTAGTTACTGGACTGCTCTTACCTCAACCCATGGGACTTACATTCTTCAGATTCTCTTCCCCACCCCTCCAGGAGCACAGCAGCGGGATGAAGGGAAGGAGTGAGGGAGCAGCTGCATGGTTCAGAGTTACCAGCTGGGCTAAGTTTAAACCACAACAGCTGGAATATTGGAATGCTATCTGTGCTTCTTATTAGTCATTGCTGGAGGCAAAATTTCTAGCAGATTTTGGCCTTTCAGAACAAATCTGACATCAGCACCAGACATCAATATATTAACCGCACTTTTTGAAGTATCTATCATCTACTGGCTAACATCTGGTACACTGGATATTTATACACATTAATTTCTAATTGCAAAATGACTGTTAGCTGCTTAGCCATGTTTGAAAATTTAGGAAAACATCTGTAGTTATGTAGCTTTAATGCCTGCTTACAAACTACCACCATCTTCCCTATTTATCTTGTGACATTCCGGTTTTGTTGCTGGCCTACAGAACTAGCTGCGTCCACAGCAAACATTGGGAGCTACTGTTGCTCCATCAGTCCAAACAAATCTGGACTTCCGATGACAGGATGACAGCTTTCAGGCTTTCCTGAAGGAGGTCAAACAGCTTCGTTGCTCACAGGTCTGTGGGATGTTTGCTTCTTCAAGTGGAAACACTGGAACCTCTCATAGATCACCGCAATATTTGTGTTGCAGCTCAAGCAAGTACATCTCCAAACAGCCAGCACTTGCACTACTGTCTCCTTTCATTCTACAGCTTACACTAGCTTTGCAAAAAGTTACCTTATTTTAAATAAGTGTACAAGCAGGGGTTTACTTGTTTTCCTTAGAAAAAAAATTTAAAAAAGGCAACTAAGTAATAATGGAGATTAAATTATTTAACTTTTTCACTTCCAAAATTAAAGGGGGTTTGGTGTAGAGGGTCTCTTTTACAGATTTAGTGATCTCCATATCATGTACTGGCTTTTGGGAAACACAGTTAAGTCAGCCTGCACAGAAAAGAAACAATTTGAGGTATTTAAACAATTAAATAAAACCAATTAAAACAATTTGATCTTTAAGAAGCAGGTTTATGGTAATGCAAATCATCCTGATCACATTATTAACTCAAATCAGTCTCACCACTTCCAGCTCCATGTTCTACAGAACACGCTTTTCAGGGCTGAAGTACGAGCATGCTTCATTTGCTAAGAAGACCATTTTATAGAAAGGATTTCTACTCTTCAAACAAATGCACAGGTAGTTCCAACTGATTCTTCTGCCGCAACCAAAATAAACTTTGCCCGGCTGGAATCCACTGGGATTGTTTGATTTGATATGTTGTTCCCTATACAAGGTAAGGCTCAGCACAAAGAGAACACCTATTTTGCAGGTCAGTGGAAAAGGCTGGTTGAAATGTGAACTTAGAACATGTCACAAATTATCAAGAGACACTGTCTGTGATCAGTACTTTGCTGCTGGAGAAGAAAGAGTGTTTTATTTTTATTAGTACAGCACTGCATACTCTGGATGATTAAGCTTTACAATCATTAGCATACAGAATACCTATAGCAATTACCAGGAGAAAAAAACCTTGCTAATTTATTTGATGTTATCTTTGTTCTTCGTATTTTGAAAACAATTCCATAAATATTTATTGCCAAGTACTGTGTCAACCACAATAAAGTAAAACACAACTATAAAACCTGAAAACCTATATACCATGGAGGTTAGCATACATCTGCTATAATTTAATACTTTATTACTCCCTATTTCTGTAAAAACAGATTAAGGCTAAGACACATGATCAAAATCTTGAGCACCAAGGAACTTTTTATTCCCTAAACTCAGTTTTAATTGCCAAACTTGCAGGCTGATCTGTATAAACAGTAAAGCATGATCCATGCAAATAAAATATTTAGTACAGAGAATAGACATTTGAGGATTTATAACTGGTGGTTACTCTACACAGGGGCTGGCATTCTCTAATACACAGCTTTTGAACAGCTAGATCAAAAATAAGCATAACCTCCCATACCTATTGCACAACAATTATATTTTATTTTAGCTAACTCTTACAAACAAATAGACCCCTGCAAGACAGATACTTTAATGGAAAACTCATGCACCTGAAAGCAAAGAACACAGCATTTACAATTTCTCATGCACTTGTAATGCTTTGTCTGCAACTACATTCTGCACATACTACTTTTTAGCAGGCTGTACGGACTGGGAAACTGTTAGCAAGGATAAGAAGGTTAAAAGAAGTAGCATATTGTAAAGAAAAAGGTAAAAGGGACATAGGAGGAATTATCCCAGACAGGAAATGAGACTTCATGTTAATAAATGGTCTAATGTTAGCCATCCAGAGAGTAGATATGTATTGAAGACTGAGATTTATTTTCTTCCTCTCACTGCATTTTCACAGAACCACAGAATGGTTTGTGTTGGATGAGACCTTAAAGACCATTTAGCTCTAGCCCCCTGCTATAGGCAGAGACACCTTCCACTAAATCAGGTTGCTCAAAGCCCCATTCAACCTGGCCTTGAACACTGCCAGGGATGAAGCAGCCATAGCTTCTTTGGGCAACCTGTTCCAGTGTCTCACCACCCTCATAATGAAGAGCTTTTTCCTAATAAGTTCCTAATAGTAAGTCTCTCATCTGTCATCTTAAAGCTATTCCCCCTTGTCCTGTCACTACATGCCTGTGTCAAAAGCCCTCTCTAGCTCTCTTGTAGGCCACCCTTTACATACTGTAAGGCTGCTATAAAGTCTTCCTTGAGCCTCTTCTCTTTTTCTTCCCTTCTTTTTCTTCTTCTAGTATGTATATGTGCAAGCATGCCTGCCTCAACACAACTTCCCCTCCTATGCTGTACTCAACACTATTTTGAAAGTCAAGCTGCAGCCATATGAACACAACTCTCACACAAAGTCCACCGGCCTTACTGGATATCTAACTACCACTTCACTCCATTAAGTTCAATTTTCCCTTCAAAAACCTTAATAATCACACCACCTGTAACTTCCAACATCACATCATTCAACGTTTCTCCATGTAAGTCATCAAACCTATAGCTTATAAAGTAAGAGATGAGTTCTCCTGCCCTAGGACACTCCACAGCTTCTTTCCTGTTGAGCCCTGGCTCTTCTCACACAAACATCACTTTAAATGCTTTAATGTTCTCTTCTGATGTCTTTGGCTGCTGTTCATAGGGGTTTTTGCTCAAGAATTTGAAAGAAATGGTTGCACAAAACTATGAACATTTTAATTTTAACTCCATATCAAGGATTATACATTAGAAAATCTTATGAACAACCTATTCTAAATTCCAGGCACTTATATCTAAGTTATTCACTCTTCCCAGTAACAGGCCTCAGCATTCAGCGACCAACTTCCTATTTTCTTTTCTGCTTTACTCAACACTGCATTAGAAGATGGTAAGTTTAAATGAGGTAAATCAAAGAACAAGAATATAATCTGAGAAAAGCAAAAAGCAAGGATACACTTGAAGATGTCATAACCAAATATAACCACATACATGACTGAACAGAGCTAGCTATACAGTCATGAGAAGAGTTACCACTACTCCTTACTCATGCTCAAAATGCAAAAACCAGAACAGAGCAAAACAAAAGCTTGCTTCTCACTCAACTCAGTGGCACAACTGCCCTCCATTTCTACTATATGATTTCAGTCCATAAAGAGAATTGCTAGAAATAATGCTTTGTATAATAAATTTTGAAATTAAGCTGTGTTAGTATTATAAAGGATGCCAGAATGACTAAGTTTGCAGTGATTTAGTATATACGTGTGCAAGCATGGCTGTCAAAACACAACTTCCCCTCCTATTCTTAACACTATTTTTAAAGTCACATTCTAGCCATACAAATCCAGCAAAGGTCAGCAAGCTCAGCGATATCAATATGCAGTAAGCAAATTACTTACATTAATTCTGAAAGCTTGTACACTGTTATCCAGGAGAAGAACGTTGCAGACCACCTCCGTATGCTGCCTGTCTCGTGCCAGCTCAGATGCTCGTACATTGTAGGTTCTGCCAGCAGGCAATCGGAAACGTGCGGTCATTACTGTCCACACAGGGTCTACAGGCAAAACAAACAGAGAATTAAAAAAGATCAAAAAATGCAAATGCAAGAATGTCATATTACAAGGAAATGCCAATACACATCAGGTCCTTTGTGAAAAACTCCATTACAGAAAAAAGGAAAAGTACTAAATTCAGGGTATCCAATAACAAAACAAT
Source organism: Psilopsiagon aymara (assembly GCA_024733675.1). Taxonomy (NCBI): domain Eukaryota; kingdom Metazoa; phylum Chordata; class Aves; order Psittaciformes; family Psittacidae; genus Psilopsiagon; species Psilopsiagon aymara. The sequence continues at coordinate 37,273 of JANRGW010049015.1, forward strand.
GTCTTACAAATTTCAACACAACCTTATTCCAAAATACTTAGTCCTTTACTTTTTGCTGACTGTCCACCTCCTCCTTATTTTAAAGCTGTTTTGTGGTCTTGTTTTTTTGGTTGTTTTTTTTTTTTTTTTTTTTTTTTTTTTATGGGTCTGGGATTTTTAGGGGTGGACTGTTTTTTTCATTTCTGTACTTCAAAAAGCACTGCAACTGATGGGTATCATGGCTACCAGGCACCAATTAATTGAAAAAGTACAAAGAAAACAGCAAATACACCAAGATGTGGATGCATTATTCTGCAAAGGCTGTGCATTCACTGTGTAATCACGAGGATGATAAGGGGACGGAAGCACCTCCCCTATGAAGATAGGATGAGAAAGTTGGGGCTGTTCAGCCTGGAGAAGAGAAGGCTGCGTGGAGACC
>JANRGW010049017.1:0-16371 GCA_024733675.1 Psilopsiagon aymara
TTATTATTGGTGGTAGCAGCAGTGGTTTGTGTTATACCTTAGTTACTGGACTGTTCTTATCTCAACACGTGGGAGTTTCATTCTTTCAGTTCTCCTCTCTATCTCTTCAGGAGCCAGGGGAAAAAGTGGCGGAGTGAGCAAATGACGGCATGGCTGATGTACAGCTAGGCTTAAACCATGACATAGAATACATAATAAAATGCATAACCCTTTGGGATTCCTTACATGAAATTAACTGTATTTTGTAATGAAAGAAAAAAGTAATTGGAAAATTCTTTACTAATTAGGCTTTAAATAATTTATCTTTTTTTTTTATATCCACTGATTTATTGAAGTTACAGTTAAACTAATTCATCTCTTGATGCTTTTCAAAGCAGTGGTTACTTTTCATCAACATGGAGAGAACAGGTAATATTGAAACAAAGTTTTGGCTTCTAACTCCATTAGAAGCCAAAACTTCACATTAAGATTTTACTTCAAAGAGTCTGATCCTTCAAAGACTAACAGTACTTGAGAGCACAGCTGTTGTAATGCTTCTGTACGTTTATATGGTGTAAAGATGGTCACAGCAAATATTTCAGAAATAATAGATCTAATAAATTCAGAATTGCCAAATGACTGAATGACAGCAATGGAGCTACAAACTAGGTAGTAACATCAGCTCTTTGAAATAATCCTTCCGTTACTAGTGCTGATTTAGGGATTAGTGCTGTTTTATCCCAATAAAATCATTATTATGCTGAAGGGTTTTAAAAGCGCCAGTTGAAGGGCTACAGGATTTTTGCTGTCCTATTTTGACAGGACCTAAATATATTTTAAAAATGTTCAGTTGCTTTAGAGCCTCCTTACCTTTTACTGATGGGTGTTGTTTCAAATGATAGAAATTAATTTAATGGGAGAAATGTGTGTTGGCTATTGCAGATCTCTAAGAAATTCTTGAGATGTTTTTCCTTTTGAGCTTGGATGTGGGAAACTGGGAGAATTTACTTCTGATCCAGACTGTCAGTTCTGACTTTACAGCTGTCTCCCTTATGCTGAACCATGAATGCATTTTAAGATTTGAGTGGAACGCTGGTGTGAAATTTCAGTTCATAAGTTTGTGGGCCAAGAGCAAGGATTGCCATTCAGCTCATGAAGATGATGTAGCAGTGTAAGAATGACCCAAATGATAGTGGGGAAATCCTATTTCCTTTTGCTGTTCTGAAACCCAGACTCTTGCCTGTTTATGGTGCAGAAGGGTCAGGGCATTAAGGCTGTGATAACATAATCAGTACTGCTATCTGAGCTGCCGTAAGCAATCTCTGCCTCTGTTATTCATGTTTCCAACTGCTTGGTGCAATATGTTGGGTCAGACATTTGTGCAGCTGCGCAGTGAACTGATTGAGAAACTTATCTGGCAGGGGGACTGCTTTTATTCTGCTTCTTTTTTATTGTTTTTTTTTGTTGTTGTTGTTATGTTTAGGTGGGGTTTATTTTTTATTTTCTCTTATTAATTTTTTGGGTGGTGGGTTTTTTTTATTGGTGTTTTGTTTTTGTTTAACATGCCTATTTTTCAGCTGGATCATTTCCTCAGTCTGGTTTAGCTCACACAAATGGTGAATGTGCTTGTACTGTCGTGACTAGGAGAATGAACTTATACAGATACAAGCAACCATTGCAGTAATAAGAACTAGAGGTGGAGACCACGTAAGTTGGTACTGCTGCCAGTGTTTGCTCATCAAATTGTAACTTTGCAATGTGGATGTCTAAATATGCAGTATAATACTAAACATTTTAGCATGCTGCAGTCAACAGTGTCTTGTCCTGTTTCTGTCAAATTCCTTTGGGTTATAGAGCTCAATGATGTAAGAATAGCTTTAGTGATAGAGACAGACCTAATTGGCATCCCACCAGCAATATGTTTTGGGAATTCCTACTTCAAATTAAACCTAAGCTGGTTCCAGCTGGGAACATGGAAGGAAAAAATTCATTAGATGTACTCAGATTTGCTGTCATCAGAGGTTCTGAATTGCCCTGGCAACATCAGAAATTTGAGAATAAGCTTTCTTGGGCGCAACAAGCAGTCTTCTATTAACTCACATCATCAAAGAAGACATTTATGTGAGTTCTGACTATGACTGAAAGAATTTCGTGTGTCATACTCTTGAGTTTAAATGAAATTTGTGTTTGTAGATGCTACTTGCAACTATTTGACGTGGTTTATGAGTTGGTGAGGAAGAGAAGGAGACTTGGTGCTTTTGTAGTATGAACAGTTGTATAAGAAGCATAATGCAGTCACTAGTTTAATTAGAACTGATACCCACAGTTAATGTTTGTTAAAAAACACTGAAGATGCTTCTTTCAAAAAAGGTCACCTGATTTGGTTTCTTTTTCTGAATACACTCCCATCTTGTAAGAAGACGGCAAAATACCTCAATTTTGCAGACTGTCCTGTTAAAGGTGGCTTAGCTGTTTCATACAGTAGGGACTTTTTGGTCCAGTAGGAGTCTTGCGTGTTCTTGTCTATTTGCTTTCTGAGCTTTCAGCTGTATGGACTGTTTTTAGGGGTATAATTAGTTGTTGACAAAATGCCTGTAAAAAATGCAACTTACAGACATGCCTTTGGGATTATTTTTGTTTGTTTGTTTTGAGAGGTCTTTGGTTGTTGGGTTTTTTGTTAGCTTTCGTACATGGAGCTTTGCCTCTGTATTCTACTAAGCTATTGTGTCTTCTAGGCTGTGGATGTGTTTGAACAGCATTGTAATTGGGACCTAGTTCTTCTGAAATTTATTTTGTGTAACTAATTCTAGAGATACTTTGCACAACTAATGTTACAGATATTAAAGTGAAGTAATTACAATATATAAGATTTTTTTTGCAGATGTGTTTGAGGCCGAATGGAAAGCTTCCAGAACTTGTTTGTGACTCGGGGTTTGATTTTCCATGGGATATTGTCATATAAGAACATGGGCAGGAAACAGCTTTCTTTATCAGCTGTTAATAAAAAACCTAATTCTAGTAATTTTGGAATACGCTCAAAACAGCTTAGTCAGGAGAGGAAAACTTTAAAGTTGATGACGTGATGACGTCCTGTTACTTCCTTTCTTTCCTTGATGGACTTGCACTTTCAAAAAAGCCTTGCCAGGATACAGTGTGTTTGCAAAGCCTGAGTAGAAAGAACAATTCATTGATGATGTTACGTACCATTTTGGAAACTTCAGCGTGTGTGTGTGTGCAAAAGCAAACCAGGAAGGTTTATCAGAAAATCTGTAATGTGGTTGTAGCTTGTAATGTTCATTTGACGTCAGCGTTAGATTTTAGTGTGTGTAAATCTAGTGAAAATGTCAACTGTTAAAACGTTCTAAATGTCACTTGGCTTGCCATTAATAAGCAGAAGTGTCCTTAAGATTATCAGCTTGGATGGTTTCGAAGAAATTTCATACTGCTTTGTGACAGAAAACACATCTTACTAATTCTGTCACTTGAGAACTTGAGGGAAAATTTGCTATGAATTAAGTGATTGTCAATTCAGATGGACTAAGCTGCCAGCCTTTTTCTGCATCTGAGATGAACTTCTGGCAGGTACCTTATGGCAGCCAGAAATCCAAAGCTAACCTCTACCACTTGGGTAGTTTTCCCTGTTGTATGTCATGCTATGAATAAGAACATTAAATAGATGAGTGTTCATCTTTTACTTTTAAAAGTTGGATTGGCAAAGCAGCTATGTAAAGTAAGTATGTTTGCAATACACCAAGAGCTGACTTGATGGTATTCACTGTCCTGCCATTGTGACCAATTGAATTTTGGTTTTCCCATTCAAACTGCAGGTATTGTATTATCTTACAGGGCTCAATTCGCGACAAGTGTCAATCTAGAGTTGTTTGATAATCCTGGGTTTTGGAATATCTAGGATATTCATAGGTTCAAATACTGACTATATTGGATATGGTAGAGAGAGGAAGCATGGTGAGAGCTCCTTAGGTAGAGGAGGCAGCAGTTAGTTTATATAGGCCTGTAAGATTCACCAAGGGCCTATTTTAAGAAGCAGGTTCTATTTAGCTGACAGGTTACAGAGTAAAATAAGTAAAGTTAAAGTAATAAAAGTGCTTACACAGGGATCAAAATAAAAACCTGACTGTGATAAATGCCTCTTTCACTGAAGTATTAGCAGTTTCAGCAGCACAGTTTTTGCTTTGATGAGCAAGTGCAGTCCTGGTACATCTCTGCAAATTTTAAAATACTTGAATTGATATGTTTATCCCAAATTGCTGATTTTCAATGGATACTTACAACTGGGCCTTCTCATGTTGCTGCTGGACTCTGTTTCCATAAGATTATGGAGGGAGAGGAGAGGGAGGCAGATTCCTTTTTGGAAGGTATTAATACCTTGATAAAGGGATTTGGAAGTTCTTAAGTTTTGACACCATCTTCAAGAAACCTTTTGGGGATTGTTTGGACAGAAGCCACTGGTTGCTCCATTTTTTTTTTTTTTTGGTTTTGTGAGTTTTGGGGGATTCAATTTGTTTTGGGTTTGTTTTTTGTTTGTTTGTTTAATGGTTTTTATTGTTGGGTTGGTTTGGTTTTTTTTTTCCTTCTTGGCAACAGGTTGGATTTTTGGACTGTTTATAGTGAGTCTATTCTTAGTTACTAAAATATCAGGTTAGTGCTGTATGTTAGCTGTGGGTACATGTGGTGTATTTTGGTACTGGGGCAGCTGCCGGGGTGACTTCTGTGGGAAGACACTGGGGCTAACCTCATGTCCAACAAAGCCAATGCCAGATGGCTCCAAGACAGACCCACTGCTGCCCAAAGCTGAGCCCATCAATGATGCTGGTAGCATCTCTGTGTTAACATATGTAAGAAGATGAAAAAAAGCAACTGCACAACAGAGAGAGAGTGAGGATATGTGAGGGAAACATTCTGCAGACACCCAAGGTCAGTGCAGAAGAGCAGGTGCTGGAGCAGAGATTCCCTTGCAGCTTGAGGTGTAGACCATGGTGAGGCAGGCTGTTCCCCCACAGCCCAGTGGGGCCCAAAGTGGACTAGACACTGACTCAAACACCTTTTTAGCTGTAATACTTTTAATAATCATACTTTTTTCCCAGTGGAAATAAACAAATAATGCTGTTTGGGTTTCATCTTCTGAAATGTCGGCAGAGTATATTTACCTTATTTGTTGATGTAGCTGACGAATGTGGGTTCTTGGTGAGTTCTCGTATTCCATAATTGTTTGTTCACTTAACTAACTTCAGCATCAATTCATTTTTTGGCAGGGGTTTAAGGACTAACTTTTCAAATTACTTGTTTGGTTGGTTTTTTTTTTTTCCTAGCGGGTGAATTGTCTTTGATTTTTCTGTAACTTCTTACAGGTATCAGATGATGGTCAATATGTCTTGCTGTCTATCCGAGAAGGCTGTGATCCAGTGAACAGATTGTGGTACTGTGATCTACAGAAAGAGTCTCAGGGTATATCAGGTATGTGTTGTCTTCCTTTGTATGTTTTGCTTAATTTTAAGACAACGCAAGACTTGAAATACTATATGCTTTTATATATGTAAGATCTAACTGTAACCATTTGCTTGCATGAATTCTCCATTTTATAAACATTGGAACTCTCCTTATCTGTGTCACTACATTGTCTAATGCATTTTCAGTGCAAAGACTCTTATATTTACCCTTGTCTTTCAACCTCCATGTTAGAAAGCATAGGCCAAACAGTTAGCATTTGGGATGCTTCCTAAAGTTGATCTACCATGCAAAAGTAAATACCCCGACCCACTAGTCCTTCAGCCTTTGATGGCCAGAGGCAGTAAGCTGAGCAAGCAGTGATACATGTAAGCTTAATTCTTGGCTCTACCAGTCTAGACCACATGAGGTATGATTTCAGTTCAACTTGTAATTTTTTTGGGACAGAAGGTGTAGAAGAGGTTGCTTGTGAAGTTAGGATAAATTAATGCCAAACTTCATTATTTAAGCCATTGTAGAGAAGTAAATGCGCAACTCTAGAATAACAAGAGTTCAATGGCAAGTCTCTCAAGACTTTCATTTACCTTCCAATTTATACAGACTGTTCAGTAATATATTTCAAACTATGTTTAGATGGGTTAAGTTTAAGTGCTACTTAGAGAATTAAGTATAACAGAAGCACATTCTTAACAAAACCATGAGATACAAAAATACTGACTTATGGCTCTTGTTATGCCATCAACAGAATGTAGTGTTCTGGACAAGGGTCTGCATAAGTGTCAAACCATGCCACTTTTTATGAAGTGTTAAGAGAAATCAAGTGTCTTCAAGAAATACCTGTACTTTTAAGATGTATTATATTATCCTTCTGTCTTTTAGAACAAACTTTATTTACAGGTAGACCTCACCTTTGGTGGCATCTAAGATACTTCATGCCATTTTCCTCCTCCAGAACTGTCAAGTGTTTAATCTGGGCCTTTTCACTTGACTTGTTTACAATATTCTGTTTGTTCAAAACTCCGTTCTGCAGTTCAAGAATATCTCATCTTGGTTTTGAAAAGCATATGAAGGAAAGAAAAGTAGGATAGCTAGTGGGTTTTTTTAAAGTGTCCTAGATAGTATTTGATATAGGTAAATAATCAGAATTTCAGACACTTTTTTTCGCTTCCCTATTTGTTTGGGTTTTTTAATTCAGGTTGTCCAAGAATGCACTAGTTCTCTAGAGTATTTTCTTTTTATGCTTTAGATCTTTCAATTCTCAGACTTCTTCAGACTTGTTCAAAGGCATCAAACACAAAAGGCAATGAGGCCTTTTCAAAAGTAACAGGCAGTAGTATTTTACATAGCATCCACTACTTAACACCACATATTTCTTTGGGAGGAAGTAAGAGCAACTGCAAAGCAAAAGTTATTGGATGAGATTCTAATCTTATGAAGTTTGTGGCAAAACCCTAATTACAGAACAACGTGCTTCAGCAAATTGTTTTTAAAGCTACTCTGTACTGTATATTGTTTATAGAAGAATATTTCAATCATGTAATCATAAACTGCTCTTTTCTTAAAAATATTTAAATTCAGAGGTAAACATACTACTGCATAGTTCAAAATACTACATGTAAAACCATGAGTTAAAGAATTTTCTGTTGCTTAGAATTGCACAAAAATGCAAAGAACTGCTTCATATCTGTGTCTTCCTCTCTGAAAAATCGGTCAGGCAGGATTTCCCCTTAGTGAAGCCATGCCGGCTGTCACCAAGCACCTTGTTTTTCATGTGCCTTAGCATGCCTTCCAGGAGAATCTGCTCCAAGATTTTACCAGGCACAGAGGTGACACTGACTGGTCTGTAGTTCCCTGAATCGTCCATTTTCCCCTTCTTGAAAATGGGGTTATATTTCCCTTTTTCCAGTCATCGGAAACTTTACCTGAAATATCATCGTAACGGAGTATTAACTGGTGTGGTGTATGATTTAAAGGGTGTATAGGGTGGATAAATAGGGTAGTTTGGTTTTAAATTTGTATGCCCATTTTCTTGAATGGGCTATTAACTGAGAAGTCAGTCGGGTGATAACAAGACTAAGTTGCTCTAAGTCACATGTTCGTTAAGCTCATCCGGCAGCTAGTTGCATCACTGACTGCTGTGAGATCCAAACTGTGGACAAGATGGTTCATGAATTTTCTTATATAGTGCTGTCCTGCAAGAATTCGATCACTACTGAATTATATGTTGGAGGTAAAGTGGGAATCAATTCCAGACTCATGATATGTTAGAGGAGATGATGGGCTGAATTCACCTGTTTAGACCATTAGCTGGGGCTCCTGTGTTCTTGTGGTATTATGCTTAAAAACTCTGTGTGAAATACAAGTCGTCAGGATGATTCAGTCGTGGAATACAGGTAGCTCTCTGGAGAGGTCTGGACCTCTGTGCTGATTGCAAAGGGTACCCATGGCTGTTAGTTCATATGCTTCTAAAATTAAAGGGAGAGAAATAAAAGGGAAAGGCTGCAAAACTGAAAGTCACTTTCCAAAATTAGGAAAGATTGTTCCTTCTGTGGCATTTGAATGAAGTACAAAGCTTAGGTGAGGCAGACAGTTATTTAAGACACAGGTGTTTGTGAAAGAAGATCTCAAAAAAAGAGAACTAGTTGCAGGACTATTTAAGTCAATATTAGTTATTTCAGAAATTGTATGGACTGGCAAAGAGGGAATGCAGGAAATGGGAAAATGAAAGAAAACGTTGAGGTAGCCTAAGATCCAGCGGATAATGCTTCTGATACAGATGCTTCTTGTATGTTTTAGGGAGAGCGCTTTGGCAGTGAAACTATAATTTAGTGACCTTAAAGAAAAGATGAAATAATACTAGATTAGAAAGAGGAGAGCTCTGATTGTTTTGGTCAAAATGCTTTTACATCCTGGAGATACTTGCTGAGGGAATGATGTGCAAATAGTGTGAAATTGCGATTGAAAGTTGAAAAGGTGAACATTGTATTTGTATTTATGTAGGTTTTAGCATCATGTTAAGGTGAGACTGACTAAACTAGTTACTGGATTGTTGATTGACTAAGGAAAGCTTCTGTTAAATTTGCCTGACACAGCTATGCTTGCGTAATGAGCTGAAAAAAATGACAGAGCTGGTAGTTAAGGGAAGGGACCTGATATATGGAATGTACCTCAAAATTGAAAGGACATGACTGGTTTTCTGATATTATAAATGGTCTTGTAGTAACTGCTGACACCGCTGTTCCTTATACCACTTAAGCGTTTGGACCTGTACTTCAAAGTCTCACATAGTCTGGTTGTAGGAGTATCCTTTATTCTGTTGAATTTCTTTGAAATGCATCAGAATTTAAATACTTTGAGAGCCATGAGTCAAAATAAGTGCATGTGCGTATACTTGAAGATTAGCGCCACACTGCCACTGTAGAAACTCACATGCTCAGTGCACAGTATGTTGCTCTACAGCAGCATTTTGGCTGTAGCAGCAAAGGTAAATGGGCAGATCTGATTTCTCACGTCTGTATCAGGCAAAATGAAAGGTACAGCTTCCCTTAACTGAGCAAGGAGCAGGGTAATAAACTATTCCTATCCCAGATATTTTACAGACATGTTACATGTTGCTAGTTGTTCTCCTGCTGAGTAGTAATGTTCTGGTTTCTAGGCTGAGGCTCTTGAAATAAGTGAAATGATTCCATGAAATGATTCATAGTTTGGATCCCTTTTATGGAGTGCTGTACAGTTTATTTAGAGATAGTAATTGCTTTTATAATTTTTCTTGTTTAAAGCAGGCCTTAAGAAAAAAAAAAATGCTGTATGATATGGTAATACTACACTGGATATTCTTAAGAGGTTGGAAGGTGGCAGAATTCATATATGAGCATGTACAACTAAAAGTCTTCTGTGTCATGTATCGAGAGTATTATACAGTTTTTTATTATTATGTTCATCTTTGGGGGCTTGATTGATTTAGTTGAGCTAACCTGTTCAACACACAGATGGTCTTGTGGAATATTTTGAGTCTGGTATCAACTAATTTCCTGTAGTTCTGAATTTATATTGTGAAGTCATAACTTAGAAAGTTATGTTGCAATTTCTCGTGGGTAGAGTAAATATGTTGTACTCAGGGTTGTTAGAATTAATGTGGGCTGGCTCATTTGTGGGATTTGTTTCTATCTCTGTGTACCATTAGAACATGGTGCAATTTTTTATTTATTTATTTTGATTTTTTGTTCCTATGAGTTAAGAGAGCTGCATGCTCAGAGTAAAGTCTGAAAGACCAAAAAAAAAATAAAATCATTTTCCCTCAAAGAACACAGTAGCCGGTTGAATTATTTTCCTTAAATTTGGAGTATAGAACAGAGAAGTGAGATGGGAGTAGTGAGGGGGGGCATCTGTCTTGAGAAAAGAAATAAGAAAAAGGAATGCAAATGGAAGAGTATGTTTCATGTGTGGAAATGAGAATCATTTATCAAATATATGCCTGACAAAACTCAGAAGATGACTGAATTCAGGGATGAGTCAGCTACTCATTAAGAAACATAATATAGCTCATACCGGGCTTACAGGGGTTCAGCTGTTTCTTTCGCCAGCAGATGAAAGGAATGTATAGGCTTCCCTTTTTATTCTTATTTACATATAGCTTGTTTTTGTAGCATTTCCTTTTTAACTTCAGATTAAATTCAACAGTTTCTGGCTGTTCTGAAAGATTAATACCACAGGATAAGCATATCAAATGAAAAAGCTGTAAAATCCTTTTTGCCTTCTTAAATTGTGAACTTTTTCTGTATTTATGCTCAATGATTTGCCTGTCCTCTTTTTGCTACATATCTAGGCAATACAAATAGCTAAGTAAATCTGCACCTTTTCCATCCCAGGACTGAAAGGGAAAATCCAGATTGCCTCACAAGTATCAGCAACAACTGTAGTAGAATGAAGGAGAAAGTTCACTCCTTTTTGTTAATAATCCCAGATTATGTTGGGGTTTTTTTTCCAGCTCCTTTAAGCTTTGCATTAAACCACTGGTCTTGTTTTCTGAACAAGAGTCTAGCAGGCAGTGATGCTAAATCAAAATGCCCCATTGTTTCAAGGTGCCTGACTTAGGTTTTAGTTCACTTACCTTTGCTTGTCTTTGTTGGATTAAATTATTTCTATTTTTCACAGCATGTGTTGCTTCCATCTGGAAGAATGGAAGTCATCTTCAATCACTTTGTTAGTGAAGTAAGATTCCTGGGTCTTAAAAATAAGGAACCTAATGTATATTTTCATGGTTTTTATCCCATATTGTATATATCTGTAATGTCATCTGGACATTACAACTCTCAAATATTTCAGTATTTATCTTTCATATTCTTTGCTACCCCATGGAACCTGCAGTCCTGAGCTACATTTCTGTTCTATAAAATTCAGAGACACAGCCCATGGATAAGGGTGCATGATAACCTGCCTACCTAGCTAGTGAAATTAGGAAGTAGGGACAAAGTTGAAACTGCATGGGATGTAGGTACTCCATGTTCTGTGTTGGGCAGGGAGTGATCTTGACTCTGAGCGGAGATCACACCTAATAAATGAGAGCAGACTATTTCTAAATGTTTAAGAGACTTAAAGGGTTTGACTTGATTGTTTCTACATTTGAAACTTTTGTGTCAGCTCTTCCCCCTTTGCTGTATGTGATTACTCATGATATTTAGTCAACAGCTGTAGGTTGAGTTTGCACTGCAGTCTTCTGTAATAATCCTTGTCAGTTTTTCTCTGGAAGATAAACTGAACAGTGGTGTTTCTGTTTCTTTCCATGAGCATTACAGGGAGCATCTGAGCATCTTTTCTGCTTCCCAGATTAGCTAAAATGTTCTTCATTCTTACATTCCCCCCTTCACAGTCTTTCTCCTGTATGCAGACTGAGTCATTTTCCTCTTCAAATATTCAGGTTGTTTGCTAGGTTTCTAAGTGGGCCATTGTGAACTCTTTGTGCCAAGAATGCTCCTTTTAGAATAGAAAATTACTGGGATAAGTAACTTATGAAAAATACATACCTATTTTTATGAGAATTTTAAATTAGTCTGAAAAGATAAGAGGTTTAGGGGGTATTGTTTCCCCTTCACCCCTACTACCACTTGTATCTTGTGATTCTCACCATATTGAACCAGTTTGTGGCTTAGTTTTTACCACAAAACTCTTTACGTTAGAAATAAGCAGGTTTGCCAATTGGAATTTTATGTTTATAAACATAGCTTTATAACTTAACCAGATGCACTTTAAAAAAAAAGCTATTTCCATCTCATATGAAAAAGTGTTTTGCAAATATCTGTGCTGGCAAGACAATACTGTGAGAGGACACCAATGGGAGAAGACAGCTGGGCTATTCTTTAAGCTTTGGAGGGAGCACCCTTGCTGTATATACCCTACTTCAAGTAGCTGTGGATATGGGGGCTTTTCTCTTCATTCTTGCTTCTGGTTCCTTACGCGGTAGAGTTTAAGAAGATTAGGGAAACCAAATGATAGGATTTTTGCCAGGATTTCACTGCCCTTTGTCAGCCACTGAGCCAACTCATGCAGTTTCATTTTGCTTTATGAAATTTCAGTAGCAAAGCTGCAACAGCTGTACATTGTGTCAGGAAGGACAGCACTGTGGGTTCATGTTCAGAAGGCTGTCTCTCATTCAGGACTCCAGATTTCCCCGCTTATCTTGCCGAAGTGCAAGTAGGGTTTTCAAGACTTGACTCTTAAAACAAATATTTTAAAGTGATCTAATGCTAAGTGTTTCTTTAAAAAACAGACACATACAATTTCACAGTTGCTGAGCACTGTGAGGCACAATTGTTTTAGTAGCCAGAATACTGTTAACGCTCAAGTTTGCTTGTATGCTGAAGCAGTCAAACACAAAAATTTCTCTCATCAATGTCTTTACTCAGCTGTTGTTCTTGGTATACCTGAAAGTGCCTTATACTAGCCAAACAGCTGGATACACAGTAATCAAGCAATTATATATTAGCAAACTGTTGTACACTTTACAAAAAAAAAAAAAAAAAACAAACAAAACAACAACCAAACACACAAAAACATGAAACAAACAAAGAAACCCACAAAAATACCCCCACAAAAATCAAACAACACAACCCCCACCAAACCCAAATGAAAACCCAGCACTGCTTTTTTCTAGTGTGTCTCTTGCTCTTTCTGTGCCTGGTAATAATTTTGGTTTTCCCTTTTTTTGAGAAATTAGATTATTTCTTTTCAATTAGGTTGTCAGCCTTGAGTATTCTTTTGAATGTGTGGTTTGGTGCCGTGAAGAGGGAATCTAGCACGAATCTATTGGTGTGCAAAACAAAATAAATGAAAGGTCTTTAATCAGCCTTGGTAATGAACTTAAACTAACATGACATGGCTGGAGCTAGGAAGCCTAATGAAGAAGTAGGATCTTGTTGTGAGCACCATAGAACTGATTTATGAGTCTGACTCAGAGCTCTGGACAGAGCACCACTTTCCTCTTCCTGGGGGAGCTCTCCGAGGAGGATGAGAACAGAGGAGGAGGGGAAAAGCAAGGATGTAAGCCAGCATGGGGAGCAGAAGAGATAGCTCTTGTTATAACCTTTAGGCACATAAAAACTCTGAAAGGCTTCTGTGGCTTCTGGAATACAGAAAGCTGAGAGGGATGGCTAGTTGGGTTGTTGGATTGGAAAAGATTGCACTAGCTTGAAGCTAAACAGAGGTTTATGTAAATTGGAGGTACAAGGAGTTTAGGGTGAGAGAACGGTATTAGGGACTCTTATGCTTGGGCACTGGGCTGTTTGAAGATGAACAGTGTGTCTGTTGGAAACAGTGGAAGGTGGTGGGAGGACACATACGCAGGAAGAGGAGCTATTTGAGAACCACTGTCTTGGAAAGGTGCAATGAAAATTGAGCAAAAACTGAAGTTCAAGCTTCCTGGTTGCTTAGTCAATGTCAGCTGGAACTGATTTGCACTAGACTGGCAGAGAGAGGTTGCAAGAAGGAATTGAAGAGCAGGATTATCAGCCATAAGGATTTTTATTTTGTTGTGTCTTTGTTTCGAAGTTTGTTCTTTTTTCCCCCCACACTGAAGAAAGCGTGTGTGCGGCTTGAGGGCAGGTGGAAAACCAAAGGTGATATTTGTCCACTTCCTGGTGAAAATAGGGTTAGCTGGCTTTTTGTGTTTTAGTTCAGTCTTGCAATTTATAAGACTCTTAAAAGTAATTTTAAGCACAATGATTAGTGCTATATACAGTAACATCAAAGGAATGAATCAGCATCTTTACATAGCTTGAAAAAGTGGATCAAAACCTTTTTAATGAAAATAAACAAGGAAAAATGATAGGAGAGAGTAGACATCAACTAGAAAGTAGAATGTGGAGAGAGAGTACTTGTCTTTTTTTTATTTAAAGACTTTTTTGTGATTAAAGTAACTTCAGAAAAAAGCCAAACACCACTTTCAAAAATGAGTATTGAAATGAAGGCTGTATAAGCTGGTTTCCAAACAATAGGAAGAAAAAAAATAAGTTGAGTTCTGGAAAATATGTGGAGGCCTCAACAATAGAGTGCTTACATAAAGAAAAGAGTTACTCCTCCCTTAAATGGCAGGAGAGCTGTCAGTGTTTTGGGGTTTTTGATGGTTTTGTATTTTGGTTTGGTTTTTGGTTTTTGTTTTGTTTGTTGGTTTTTTTTTTTTTAATTGGAGGCAAATCATTAGTAATAAAATTAAATATCTTGCTATTGATTTGAGCAAAGAGATCTTCAGGCTGCTGCTGTCGGACTGGGCATTGCATTCATAAATAGTATGGACAATGAAGTTACTTTTTAGATAATGTATTTATGCTTTTCTTTGTATATATTAGAGAAAGGGTTGAGTGAGAGAAAGCGTTGAGTGAGAGAAAGCATTATATATTCTCTTCCCCAGTCTTTTGAGTCATCATCCAAATGGAAGTAAAATAGAATTCTTGAAACTGATTGAGAAAACTGCTCATAAAAGTGCTTGATTTCTTTCTTTTGGGCTAATCTTTAATATGTCTTGATGTGTCTGAACTTTTTAACTCAAAGGAATAAATATTGCCTCCTTCCATTCATTTATTTTTTTAAATTGCAAATGCATTAACTTTCCATGATCATTAAATAGCTGTCATCCATCATCTGCAGGATGAGCGGTACTTGAGAGCCTTTTCAGTACAAACATGACAAGTTGCATTCTCTTCAGGGACATCTTAATACGTCCTCTCAAGTATTCCCTCCCTCAGACATTCATAAGCAATGTCAGGTCCCAAGAGATTAAGAGATCTTATTTTCAAAGTGAGTCCAAATTATTTGAAAGTCTCTTTTGCCTTTGGAGACCAGATGAGACAATTAAATATTTGTGGTTGTGAAGAAGAAGGAGGCAGAACCCCTGAATTTGTTTGCATAGCTGCCTGGCTCAGAAGAGCGAGCTTGAGAGCAAGCTGGGTATTGCATGATTCCAAAAGAAATTTGATTCTGTTGTTGGATGTCTGAGAGAAAGGCTGTGCTCTGCCATTCATTTCCCAGGATATGTTATAGATGTACCACTGAGGCCCTGAAACAGTCTCTATCGATTTGAAGCACACTGTGTATCGTGTCTTCTGTTGAACATTGAAGCTATTGTTGATTAGTACTGTGACAAACTCTGGAGTAAATGCCCATTTTTTTCAGAATCTCGTCATGTAGACAATACTTGAAATTTGGAAGCCTTTGAGTGTATGGATTTTCAGTGTCTGAGGGGTCTCTTCAGTAAGTCTGATGGATCTGACTTGCTTTATTTAGCAATGAAAATGTGCTTCTGCAGGAAGACTCAGGTACTTTTTATATGGTGACTGCACCCTCAACCATGAAACCTTGTGCAGTCAAGCTGGCGACTGGTATGAGTAGTAGTGGTGAAAATTAAAAGATGAACCTTCATCTGCCTGTCAACTTAATAGTTACTTTTGCAGGTTTTGAGCTTCTGTCAGTCAGCATATTCACCACTACCATCTTGTTTGTTTCTTTAAGTGTTCCGGGGCACCAGAAAAGGGTGATGACTGTTCTCATGGTTTAACCCCAGCTGGCAGCTAAGTATCACTCAGCTGTTTGCACACTCCCCCTTGGTGTTTCTCATCAGGTTGTTATTCCTAGCCCAAAGGAGAGATCTGAGCAGATGGCCTAAGGCAACGATAGAATATCTCTTTCAGTCACATACTACAACTAGATCAGCTGCAAGTAGCCATAGAAATGCATTGTTTTATTTCTGGTATCTCTCTCATTGCAAATGGTTTCCTCCTTTCACTGTAAAACTACAGCACATACCTTGTATAGCAGCAGATGTACCTGATGTAATGGTCTCTTTTCAGCTGCATGTAATTTCCTCATTACAAGCTCTTAACTTAGACAAGATATTGTCATATTTAACCACTTCAGTGAGACAGTGATTTAGAGGTAATTCATTTGCAATAGTTGTCTTTTAAGGACTATACAGCATCCTCTTTAACAAGATGAATGCGCTAGATTTTATAATAACAACTTAGTTTGTCCCTGTAGAATATCCACTCTTGCTTTTTTTACTAGCTGTTCGTTTGGGGAGTGATGAATGAGTTGCAAGGAACAATGGAAATCCCTATTGTCACATTATTGTTCTTGTTTTCATGGAATCCAACTTCTGTTGCAGTCATGGAGATATGGTTATTATGCACATTTACTGTTAGAAAGTGTTTTTTTCAAGAGTCTGGGGATTCGTTTTTATGGAGTTGTCGTGGTTTAGGCCGTAAATCAGCCCCGCAGTTTGCTACATGGAGAATCGAAAGAATGAAACTCCCACAGGTTGAGATACGAACAGTTTAATAACTAAGGTATAACACAAACCACGACTGCTACTACTAGTAATAATAATGACAAGAGAAATACAAGGGAAAAGAATACAACAGCTCACCACGTATACTCAGC
>JANRGW010049020.1:0-12729 GCA_024733675.1 Psilopsiagon aymara
TGCTATCTCAAAGTTCTCCCTGCAGCTGCTCTAGCTGAGAAATCCTCCACAACAAGGTTCTTTACACCCACAACTGGATTCCTTTCTCTAGAGTAGTCCACTTGGCTGAATCTCTCATAACATCATCCTTGTATGGAAACTTGTATGGATTCTTACATTCTTACAGTAGTTTTTAAACTCTCCTTTCTAAAGCTAAAATATGCTTGCCACTTTCTTTCCTGTGAATATGTAAAGAAATAAAAAGAAGAAGAGCTTATTTTCTTTAAAAAAGTTCTTTTTTCCCATTTAATAACTGCACAACAGAAGGCAGGGAGCAATAAAAACTGAGGACATAAAAAACCATGGAAACTTAAAGTTTTAGCATACTTTTCAGAGTGCCCTTTTACCAGATATCTGACATCTTAAAATTATTTTAAAAATTAAATTATCATATGTAAAAGCAAAGTAATTTCTTCCAAGAACAGTTTCTGATCTGATGAAGAGTTTTTAACATACCCTCTATTTATTCTCAGAGTGCCCATTTCTCCATGTATTTGTAATACATGTTTTAAAATCTTGTCCTGGCAGCAGGCAAATGAGAGAAAGGTAAGGGAAGTTTCTCTTTTAAGCTGTTAATAGTAGAGTGGATCTGTAGAGGCTTTCCATGGTGGCTGTTCATTCACAGAAAGGCTGAGGAACTGAAAGGAATTTGTCCTCATGTGAGTTGAAGGTGTCCTT
The DNA here is from genome assembly GCA_024733675.1 of Psilopsiagon aymara. NCBI lineage: Eukaryota > Metazoa > Chordata > Aves > Psittaciformes > Psittacidae > Psilopsiagon > Psilopsiagon aymara. The sequence continues at coordinate 718 of JANRGW010049020.1, forward strand.
CCTCATTGTAGAATGGTTGGACTAGATGACCTTTGAAGTTCCCTTCCAACCCAAACTAGTCTATGATTCTATGAATCCATGAGTTTATATGATCTTCAACACAACAGTACCATACAGGGGCATCCACTGAATATAATATTATAATCTATTTTGATTTTGTGTGTTGTCATGCTTCTTGTTTGTGTCTTTTCATTTTCTGCTTTCTGTGTGGAAACATATAAATGTTCTTTGTGGAGCTGAGGTTTACACCCAAACAGAAAATGTCCGTTCACTTTACTTCTCCTGGAATTTTAAGAAGGCCCAGTGTTAGAGACATCCCTATAGCCATGCAGTCAAAAAAAATCACGTAGTCCTTGGATAAACCTGTATATAAGAGGAAAAAAGTAGTTTTAAGTTTTCCAGGCGTTTTGCCCTGTAAAAGTGTGGTTTAATTTGTACATAACTTCACCAAACTTTCAACAATGGCCCGAACTTTGTTATGTGGTGTGTCTGCCTCTGACTCACTTTCCCGCATCCTGATGATTCAATCAAAACTTTTAAGCTACTTCTAAGAATAAGATGAAGGGAAAAAAAAAACAATCTGTAAAGTGAAATGGGCAAAACTGCAAGGAGCAAGGAGTGCCAGAGATGAAGCCCAGCTTAGCCAGTGGGATACTGCTATACTGCAGTTCATCATGCTGGAATCTATGGTTTTGAAATGGCGAAGACATATGAAATGGCAAATATTTCTCAAAGCAGGCAGTTGTCTGGTAGAGGAGTTGGTACCAGTTGAGACCCTTTTTAGCACTACTGGTACCACCTTCAGCTCCTTTAGTGCATTTTCCCCTCAATGATTAGGCAACTAAATGAGAGCTCTTCTCATAGCTTCTGCCTTTCACCTTCCAAATAGAGTATTTGCCACCGAGATTTTTGTGAAATGGTGCATTTTCAAGTGGAGATGAGCTGCACAGAGTTGTTACTGTTGCATAGCATACAACTCATATCCAAATGGGCATCGTCTGCACTAAATGCACTAGAGGTTCAACAGAAAAAGTATGCGTAACTATTCACTTATAGAGTTTCATGCTCTTATATGGCAAAGACAAATTAAGACCAAATTAACCACCTTCATACATTTTCACCAAAGGTTTTAAAAACTGAGAATTCAAGTTGAAACAAAAAGCACAGTGACAGTAAAAATAACCTTTAAGGACTGAAAGACAAGTGTTTAGGGAAAAAGAAAAACATGGGTACATTTTTCCAAACTTCCAGTCTAACCTTTTAACTGACAAAATGAGAACCAGATAGACTACAAACTAGTCTCAGAAGTAATGCTATGTAAACAGTAACTTTCCAGCATTAAATGCTTTTGTTTTAAATGTTCTATTCCCTCACTGACCAGAGTAACTTCATCAGATCTTTGTCAGCTGAATGTCATAGAAAGCGTTTTAAATATAAAAATTCCAAAAAGGAAAGATTTAGCCACCATATATACAATGTAAAATGCAAATTCTTCTATTTATGGAGAGCTTACCTGTTAGTGTGCTGCACACAAGCAACAAGTGAATGAGCAGAAATACACCTGTTGTAACAGCATTATGAGAGTGACATTATGCTACTAGAGGTGCGTTAACAGAGAGAGTATGTTGTGTGGATGTATGTATGGAAACAAACCAAAAAGTCACAAAAATAATTTTAAATGTTTGAAGAAGATAAATTCTTACTACAGTGGCAACCAGATATCATTATTTTTCAATAAACTGTATTCAAATTTGAACTCTTTATTATCCTCAGAATTCTGGATCCCATTAAACTTGTATTTACTTTCTCAAATTTATTATTCTACTTCTGTTAAAATTCTTCAATAGAATGATATCTCTTACAGAGTAAGCCTGTGTCTTGGGTTCAGCAGTAGCAGTCATTTTTTCTCCTTCTTAGTAGCTGATGCAGTGATGTGTTTTTGACTTTCAGCCTGGGACCAGTGCTGATAAGACTGATTTTTTTTAATTGTTGCTAAGTAATGTTTACTCTGACCAAGGACTTTCTGAGCCAGAGAGGAGGGAAAGCCAGGAGGAAGTAGAAACAGGACACCCGACCCAAACTAGCCAAAGAGGCATTCTGTACCACAGCATGTCATTCCCGCTATGTAAACTGAGGGCAGTTACCCAGAAGGGCTAGCTCACTGCGCGAGTCGAGCTGGGTATCGGTCAGTGGGTGGTGAGCAGTCGTATTCCCTTGTTATTTCCCTTTTCATCATTATTATTGGTGGTAGCAGCAGTGGTTTTGTGTTATACCTTGGTTACTGGATTGTTCTTACCTCAACCCGTGGGAATTGCATTCTTTTAATTCTCTTCCCCACCCCCCTGGGAGCTGGGGGAGAAGTTGGAGGGAAGTGAGTGAGCAGCTGCGTGGTTCTGGGGTGCTGGCTGGGCTTAAACAATGACAGCCTGTTCATTTGATTTTTATAAAAGTTTAGCTTTTTATTCTATGTACAGTTTTTAAGGCTTTTAAAGTTGCAACATATAAGATGTAATTACAAAGTTTCAGGCACTTACAGGCAATGCATTTACTCTAACATGTTTAGGAGGATAAAGAATTCAGCACTAGTTTTTATTATTTCCACTGACACATCTTAGACCTTGCCAATCTGATGATTCAAACTACTACATTGAGTTTAGTGATAGTCTGTGTGGGATGTAATTTTACTTTACCAGATTTGTGTCTTACTGGCAGCGATTTTATAAACTTGAGCTTACAGACCTCTTACTGCACAGGAGATATAGAGCACTTTGCATATGCACAGAACATAAATATGCTTTTAAGCAATGTATAGGACCTCCAGAAATCTTTAGTCATTCATGACATAGTAAAAACATCTGCTTAGGGAAAGAAATTGACTTAAAACATTGCTCTTTTTTCTAAAACCCAGATTTAATATTTTGCTTGAATTTTTTATTTTTATGCTACTGCTAAATGGAAATCATGTGATCGATAATTCTCTAGCCTCTTACTTACTGACTGTTTCAACTTCCTACCTTAAAAATATTTACATTTTTTTTCCAGGATGAAATTCGTCCTTGTTCAAGTCCTTCAGTTCCTTTTTTTTTCCAGAACTATTCTTATTTCATATTCTTATCTTCATAAGCATAGCTTTATTTTGCTACTTTCATTCCTATTTTGATCTGAGAGCTAGCATTTGAGCCTGTTTGGCTTGGATTTTAAATTATTTCTATGCAAAATTAGTTTTGACTTTAAAGAAAGCTTTTTTCTTTTCAAAAACAATGGGCAAATCTTCATACAACTCTCGTCTATAAATACTGGTAATTTTGATCAATATTTCAGGATATGGCAGCAAAGTACCTGGCTCAATCCATCAAACATGACAGACTCAGACTGACATCCATTTAAGTGATCAAGAAGGGCAGAAGAAATAAAAAGGATTTTCCAAAAGAACAGCAGGAAAATGCAGCATAGTTCAATTACCAGTTTCAAATCAGAGCCTCTGCTTATGTGCTTACCCTGCGTGTTACAGGGCTATGTGGAGCTAATCAGAAAAGACTAGCACCTTCCTGAAATGATTTATTGTTTGGGTAAAGTAAAATTGAAGTCTGTTCCTTAATATTGGAGTGAAAATTGTCAGACATAGTTCTGTCCTTTCAGATTCATGGGGGTGTCACGATTTGACATGTAGACATACCTTTATTACCGGGCTTACATTTCAGCTAATTATCAGCAGTCTTTTTTTCTGCTTGTGTTTTTTAACACAAAATTATTCTATAGATGTAAGTCATCAACACATGGCTACTTCTTAATACATTCTAGTATTATTATTTATGTAAAAAATAAAGGGGTTCACCTTGTTATTCTGTGTTTTGCAAAAAACTTTGGGAGAGGAAAAGTTGTGCAATATATCGATGAATCAAAAGTCTTTCATAGATGATCTATTAAGAAAAGTTATGATACTCCTAGTTTTACCTAATCATACTCTCTGCAGAACTAATATTCTGTTACTGGTTATTTCACAGGGAACATCACAATGAAGAACTTGAGGAGCAGAAGACACACAACAGTGAGCAGAGAAATGCTGAGATATTGTTAATAGATGCATAAGGTGGAAAAAGTTTTGATGGTCCTAGCTCGTATTTTAGTTCCTCACAGAATATCTAACCTCATAGATAAAGTTAGACTGTATGAAGTTCTGCCTGACTTATCAAATTATTCCTGTTTCCTAAGAGGAAAGCATGTAATGCATACTGATATGCGCCCTCCTGGTCTATTCTATTCAGTGAGGACTAGCAATACTTGATTGTGCAGGATAATATATTACTCCACAGAAACACATTTTTATACTGGCAGATTAGGATCTGAGCCTACACACAGCACATACCTATTTGTTGCTGTCTACCAAGGTAAACAAAGCCCCTTTGACCAACTTCCACAAGCCTTAAGAAAGTGTCAAAAAGGATGAAGCAGGACCAGAAGAATTTTGTATTTAGACGGGGAAAACCCCATGATTGAAGTCATAAAAATGCCTTATCTAAATTCTTTATCTCTACATCAAAAAGCTTCTCTTATCCTTTCAGATTCTCTGTGAAAAAGGAATCACTGAAACACTGTGAAGTTAAAGTCAAGCATTGGTTTGTCTTGGTACGGCTGTTGTTATTGTCCTCTCTGACTTACAATGCCTCAGTTACATTTTTTCATCACTGTGTTTTGTCAGTTTAAGGACCATAAGATTAAGAATTCTTTGTACTCTACAAAAGAAGCCCGCATGTCTGATGGCATTTTGAGACTTCTCCCTCTATTATATTTTAAACAGATGCTGTTTGTATGAACTTTTAGCCCCCTTGGATAAGCTGTGAAGTTAATAAAGTGATGAAATTTTCTAAAGATTTCCGTTTTCAGCCTCACTCTATTTTTACATTTTTTGCCAGCAATTCTACCTTTTCATAGGATAGAAAGAGTGCACTATCAGATTTGTCTGATCAAGGAGGTGTGGGCTATTACTTGCACTGGAACTGAATGCCTGGCAATCACTTCCCAGAGCAACATAGGGCTACCCAAGAGCTGGATGAATATAAATTCCTTTTTTTTTTTTTTTTTCCAGGATGATTTTGATATGGGAGCCCTCTTAGAAGGAATCTAGCAGCTGATTTCTCTTGGTGTCTAGGGATGTGCTTGCACTGCCTGTTTCTATAATCAAAGTCTGTTTCTTCCCCATTGCTTCCTGACTAAAGTTTGAAAGATGTCACCCAGCTTCGGCAGGCCCTGTTAACCCAAAGGACTGTTGTTTGCACCGTGTTAAACTGGCAAAGCTCTACACAAAGCTTTTCCTAGTGTGCAAATTGGTGCTAGAGGAAAGCAATTAGAGAGCTTGACAGCCTTTCTCTTGGAGAGCCTGCAGAATTTCAAAGCCAGCTTGACAGTTGAATATTTATCATGATTTGATGAAATAGGGTCAGATAATAATTGCTTATTTTGTTTTATGATGGCTGGAAGTAGAAGACAGCTAAAAAATTCTGGATGCATTCAAGGGAAATGAATTGGGAAGAATGCAAATCATCTAACAAATTTAGATTTGTTAAGTTGCAAAATGCAGGCATGGACTCTTTGATGTTAACTGCACAATATGTGCTTAAGGCAATGCTGAAGTAAACCAATGACAGGTACTGAAAAATTTTCATTTAACATTCTGAAAAGCATTCCTTCTCCTCCAATCAAGACTTTAAAAATATGCCAAAAATTCAACTCACTAAAGGAAGTGACAAGCAAAGGTGATTGCAATTTTAGTTTAAAACCATGCTGTTTCAATTAATGTGATAGAGTCCATTTGACATAACATTTCTTCATTTTACAAATATGGGCATTGATAGTTGGTAAACTGTATCATGTTGCAGTTTTTACCATCCCTAAGGGGCAGAACAGAATTTATCATTTGTCAGTTATTTAAAACAGTTATAAATATTTATATTTCATTTAGAAAGCCTCATTTAGCATTTTCATTTGTAGAATAAAAGGGTAAGTATTTGGAGCACATATAAGGTAATCTTCAGTTAATAGTCTCCAGAATAGAAAGAATATCCTTGGAAAAAAGGTCCTCAGAAAAAAATCTTCCAGCCTGTAGCTAATGAGTGTTCAGTAACAGCATATAGCCAGACCAGCCTAAGAAAGCTTCAGTTAGTGAATCTGTGCAAACATCACATGAACGTAACTGTCTACTTAGGCCTGGAGATAGATAAATTTACTTAAGGAAAGAAAAGATAAAGAAAAAGACATTGTGTATGAAATAGTTTGAAATAAACAGTCTTGGTAAGAAAGTTAATTCTATTGTAGTCAAAAGGAGTGTTACTGCTTAATTTATCTGTCATTTTATCCATCGCTTCAGTCTGCTGTCTTAAGATGTTAAGGAGGATCCAATCACATGATAGATGGATCAGTTCTGCTTTCTGTTGAGTCAATGGATTTTATGAGTGCTCAGTACTTCAGGGAAACAAGCATTTAAAAGAAATAACAATATCTTAGAAATATAACCTCGAGCAAACCAATACTTTAAAAAGTGGTAAATTAAAATATGGGAACCCTTTGATTTTTCTGGATTTATAGTATTTGGATGGTTCTAAAGCTATGAAAACTTTTCCATTGAAAGCAAGCTTTGATTACATATGAGTGAATAGACCAATCCTAGCTAAACAGTATCTTCATATCACACTGATTTAATACCAGTAGTTAAGTTTTTTTCAAATAAATTATCTGATCTATTCATCTTATGAACCTTAGATATTTGCATTTCCTTTGTGCATGTAATTCTTCTTTAAAGACTGATATTAAACGCTAATTTTGTTGTAGCAGGAATTGTGAGATGAATGAGAAATAGCCAGAGTTGGAGTTCTAGATAAACAACAGGTATATCTGGTTCTTGATCTCCATTTAGACTGTACACAACAGGCAAATAAGTGAGAATGAGTAAGGGGAAGGTGAAGATGTCTTGAAAAACAAGTCCTTTGTCTAATAATCACCTAATTTTTTCCCCAAGATTTTCACTCTAACAGCATTAGATATGTAAAGAAGTGGCTGTTGGTTTGGGGATTTTTTCACATACCCTCAGCTTGTTCCTGAAGGTATTGTCAAATACAGTAGTTCAGCTATATGCTTTGGTATATGCTGACCATCACTTGTGAAACCATTTACCTGAATTGCCTCTTTACAGGTACATCATCTCAGTTTCAGTCCATTACGTTTGTTCAACAATGAGTTCCTGTCTTATAGAGCTGCTAAATTTTCCAGTTTGAGGGTCAACTAGTTCTCTTCAGCTATTTCTCAGCTGCGGAAAAGACCTGGAAACAATGGTAATAAGCAGCTCAGAGAGAAATTACTGGCTATTTTTGAAACCATGAAATAAAAAGCTACAAAGCAAAACAAAGGGCTGAAGTGGCAGAAAATGAAACTCCCTTTCTAGAGGATCCCTTCCTTTTTTTTTTTTTTTCTGATAGAGATATATATGAAAAGAGATTTATTTTACATATAAAATATATTTATATATAAATATATATTTTTTTATATATAATCTTATATATAGCTTACCTTCTCTTCATCATATCTTTGCAGTGATCCAAATTGTTTGATAGCCTCTGATACAGTTTTTGACTGTTACCTTCTTGTGTCCTTCTTGTGCAGTCAAAAACAAGGCGTTCCTAATGCAACTTGTACTCCACCAGTCATTTTTTATATATGTAAGATTTATTTACAGCCAATAATTTGTGCAAATGCATTTACTATATTTTTCATAGCTTTCCTGGGGTCTGTTTGCTACATTTTAATTAATTTTAAAATTCATATGGGTTTTTTTCCTATTCATTTTGGTTTAATTTATTTTTAAGCTATAGTCTGATCATAATGAATACTTCTTTAGCTTGAAAGTGAAAAAGCTGACTTCCAACAATGATTCATATTTCTAAAGCAAAAAACAAATACTGTTGTCAGAAGTCATTCCAGTGAATTAGAATGACTGCCAGGTCAAAAGATGAAAAGCTTTTATTTTTGGTAAAGGCCTTGAGGAGCAGAGTGCTCAAAGACAAAATCACAGATAATGTATGACACTTGGTTTCTTTATGGTCATTTAAGCATCTTTTATGTTATCTGCCATAGAAATAAGATAGGACATAATGGCTGAAAAACTATGCAGATTGTGTATGCCTGTCATGGTTTAAGCTCAGCCGGTAACTCAGAATCATGCAGCCACTCACTCACTCCTCCTTTCCACCCTTCTCCAAGGCAGGATGGGGAGAAGAATTGATAGAATGCAAACCCCACTGGTTGAGACAAGAACAATCCAATAACTAAAATATAATATTAAACTACTACTCCTGCTACTACTAATAATAATGATAATGCAAAACTAAAAAGGGAAGAGAGAATGGAGAGAATACAAAACTAAAAAAGGAAGGGAAAATAACCCCAATAAACACAAGTGATGCACAATACAGTAGCTCACCAACCACCACCTTATATCCAGCTCAATCCGAGCAGCAATCTGGCCTTCTGGGTAACTCCCCCCAGTTTGTATACTTTGGTACTGGTATACTTGGTTTGGGTCAGGTGTCCTGTCTCTGCTTCCTCCCAGCTTCTTGTACCCCTCCTCACTGGCAGAGCATGAGAAACTGAAAAGTCCTTGATCAGGGTAAGTGCTACTTAGCAGCAACAAAAATATTGGCATTGTTCCCACACTAAAGGTGAAATACAGCACTACATCAGGTACTAGGAAGGAGAAAAATAACTGTTACAGCTGAACACAAGACAATGCCTAAATACAGGGTAAACTGTGGCTGTCCTCCCCATTGCACTTCTTTAAGGAGAAACATTCTTCATTGTCTCTTTTTTCAAATTCTATTGTGCTTATTTTTAAGTTTTTAAAATAAATGTAGAAATAAGCCCTTTCCTCCCTATTTTCTCTAGCTCATGTTGTTGGTTTTTTTTTTCCCTACCAAAAATTGCTGCCAGCTCATTGCTATAAAGAGAACTTCTTCTCACACTTGGATCTGAGTTCTCAGGCCTTCACTGATACGTGAACTTCATCAACACTATGTTCAGACTTTTAGGCAAAGCAGTGACTCAATTTTTTAAAAAGAAATACAAGGGCTAGCTTTTGGCACAGCTTCAGTGCTAATATAAAATCATGCTAGTAAATCCAGTATGAACCAGTGAGGATTGATTTGCGTTCAAGGGGTGGCACAAAGTGATTACCATGACTGTATTCTTGGTAGATGAGTAGACTGACAAATCAAAAGGCGAAAACCAAACAAAATAAAATTAATTAATGCCAAAAAGCTAATTATATCATCCATTCATAGCTCTGGCATAGCAGAAACATATGCATCCAGATATTTCTTCCAGATGCATCTACGTTAAACATGCAGTCTCTGGTTACAGCGCAACATTGAACTGCATTCTATACAGAGGGAACAAGAGATATCAAAATACTGAAAATACCTGGAGATCTCCACAACGTCAGGATATCAATCAGCTGTCATAAGCATGCATATGACCTAAGAAGGTTAAACTGTTAAATTCCCATCCAAGTTTCAAAGAAAGTCAACATTTCTTCCTTCTCTTTCTTCTACTCCACTTGCCCTTTACCCTCTGAATTTTGGGGAAAAAAAACAACCTTCCTACTCTCACATCTAGTCATCACTATATTACTGAACAATGCATCAGAAAGAAGGAAAAAAAAACTGCAGTCAAAAAGATATCTGATTAGTTGTGCCTCCAGGAATATTGTTCTTCCTAACCCCAGTGGGTGAGCGGCTGAAGCCTTGGGGCTATATAACCTTCTTAAAGTTTAGCAAAGAAGGAAATGCATCAACCAATATATAAATTCGCAATTTTATGCTTGAAATGAATCATCACAGTGAATAAACTCAAACACTTCTATGGGGCTGTAATTTCTCCCATAAAATAAACTATATTAAACTATATTATTTAGGGGAAGAAAACTGGTCTCATCCAAAACTCACTAACAGCTGTTTAGTCTGCCATTTTCTCTGGTTTAATTACCCTCAGAGCCAGGAAATTGCTTCTAATTTCAAGGTTGAGTTCGTTTAACATCAATTTCCAACTACTAGATCCTACTACACTTTGACTGGCAAAATTGAAAAGTACTCCATTATCCATCATTTCCCTGTGCATAGTCAGGTTTCTGTAGGGATTCAGAAATATTTCACACAAGTACTGGATCAGATGGGCTCTTAAAGTCTTGTTTTTCAAATACACATATTTTTTAGAGCACTAATTTGAAATGTTTTTATAATTTCAACACTCTTCTCCATATATAGATCCCAGAAAGGGACTTTATATTTAGCAGTTCATTCATCAGTGTAATTTGCAGATGCAAACCTCAGTTTCTGTCTGCTCTGTGCTATTCTTCTTTGCATGTGTGTAGTAATATTTTGGTCAGAAAACTGTGCTGGGAACTTATCCTTAGAAAATTATCTGCACTTACATTATGGTCCTCTGTGTGTTTCCTTCTTGAGAGTGATTCTTGAATTTCAGTAGCTTTAATCTGCCTTCTTTGTTTGCTCATCTCTGGCTAGTACACAAACACATTGATAATGATTTAACCAAGTAACTCACATCACTCTGTGACTCTAATGCAGCTATTACGTACCATAATTCCTAGTCCTCATGCAATCTTGCAGATTTTTCAAGGAAGTATTTGATAGCACCTTCCCAACAGATGACAAAGAAACTAAGTAGGGTGAAACAGAGAAGTGGTCTCTAAAATGTATTACTTTAATAACTTTATTTGTTTGTATATTGCATGGTTTGAAATTTGCCAGTGCGCCTATTTCTAGTCCAAATTGTGAATTCCACCTATGTATGTCTTTTAATCAAAATGCATGTCAAGAGATTTGAAGAATTACCTCTGTTTTTAATCACAGCAATCATCAATTTCAGCTAGTCTCTAAAAGCACCATTGAGTTTAAGTATATCAGCTTTCCAAGGAATATTAATGTCTAGCACAAACTAGGCTCTTATTTATTTGAGTCCTAAATTAAACACCTTATTAGATATTCAGCTTTGAGGTGTTTCTTTTTCCCCTTTTGAAACATTAGATTTGCATAAACAGTCTGCAGCTTTTGTTCAAGACTGTCATCAGTTTTTCAGAGGCACTCACCTCATTCTCTCTAGACTTTAAGAAAAAAGAAAACAAACAGGCAGCTCAGTTGTTTTTCTAGTGGTACCCTTTGTCTTATATCAGTTGGAAAATTTTTCTCTGTACTTAAAGAGAAATACTAACTATAAAGGGGTGCAGATATGATGTGTCTCATTCCCAACAGACAGATGAAAAAAAGATGCAAAATCATCACAGTTTACAGTTCAAAATATCTGAGATGTATTATCTGACAGACCAGCTGGAAGACAAACAGTTTTATTGGAACACTGCAATAAAAGTGTTAAACTGCAATTTGTTGCTACACACAATGAAAATTAACACTTAGCTCCTGGAGTGATATAATTCAAAGAAACAAACTGTAGCATAATTTTAATTTTTATAGCTATTAAATGTTTTGTATGTGCTTCCTGTTTAATAGGGCATTAAGCGCTCAGTCCAGTTGCCAAAACATGGGCATGTAGTGGCATTTTGGATATCCCAGGCCTATAGCTGGCCTTCAGAAAGGCATCATTTTCCTATAAGCCCTCGGTCATGTCTCTAGCAGCACGTAGAATTTCCATTTGTTACCATTTCAATGTAATTTCAGGCAATGTGACTGAAAGGCACTCAGCTCTCAGCCACCATGAATATGTCCCCAACATGCATTTCAGCCCTTTTGTAACACTGTGAGAATGACTGGCATATATTGAATTAAAGCCAGTATACAATTCATACTGAAATCTTGAAATTTTCATGGCTAATGCCTTAGCCAGAGATGCTTTTCATTGATTCAGTCTTCATCATTTAGCCTCTCCTCTCCTCTCCTCTCCTCTCCTCTCCTCTCCTCTCCTCTCCTCTCCTCTCCTCTCCTCTCCTCTCCTCTC
>JANRGW010049021.1:0-19340 GCA_024733675.1 Psilopsiagon aymara
TCCTTTCCTTTCCTTTCCTTTCCTTTCCTTTCCTTTCCTTTCCTTTCCTTTCCTTTCCTTTCCTTTCCCTTTCCTTCTTTCCCTCTTTTCTTATTTTTTCTTCCAGTTCTGACTGGGTGTTCACTGATCTGGTTCACCCATACTGCTGGATCTCTGCTTCAGGTCACAAGTAGGCCACAGGATTTTTGGGAGCACTTTTCATACAGTTGGGGATGTTCCAAAATCCTCCTGTGCCAAGTGGAAAATGAAGCTGTCATCAGTCCATGGTCAGCCCAGCATAAGGGCAGAGGAGCTCTTTCCTCTTGTTTTATTTGCTTTAATCTGCGGTTCATTTTTATTGCTGGAGAATGTTTTCAGGAGTAGTGGAACTCTTATGCATCACCTCTTGGTATTCAATCTCAAATCTATAAAGGAAACTTCTTATATTTGTGTGCTTGGCTTGAATTTATTCCTCCAAGGGAAAGATGATTATTAACTTCTTGGTGGTGATTTCACTTACACAAATTCTCCTGTCTTCACAGAGCTTTTATAGCAGAATTTTAGCAATATAAGCCTCCAGCTGATGTGGGGCTACGTTGGGAGATCCAACCTTTAACTAAAGAGCTGTTCAAAGCTGCTGCTTTAGTCGTTCTTGCTTTTATTTTATTCAAAGACCACATTGGAGTAGGATGTGGTAGTCGCTAGTTAGACATCAATTGTGTTGCCTTTATTTCCTAATTAGTAGTCCAGCTGTGCAAATAATTGACTTTTTTGGTTTTTGTTTTGATGGTTTAATCAAGGGTGTGTAGAACTGTTCCAGGTTAAACATTTGGTTTCATTTTAAGTTGTTGTTGAATAAAAAGTAAAATGTTTTCAAAACCTTTTAAGACCAGAATCTTAATATTCTGTTTTGAAAATCCTTGAAAAGAAATGGTTTGGCTTTTATGGAATGCTTTTGGCTATGAGAATCTGGTGAGCTTGATGTGCACTTGTGATAAGTTTGGGTAATGCAAATTTTTCTTTCAGTCCAGCTGAAATGCCTTCTTTGACTCTAATTGCACAATTACATTAATTGTACAATACATTAAAATAAATCCATTGCCTACTGTCTTCTCTAAGAAATTTTATTAAAACTATACCTGTAACAGAATGTTTGTTAAAGCTTTCCTGCACACTGCCCTCCTGATTTTTGTTGAACTATGTGAAAATACATCTGCTAATATTTTTCAGGTTGTTACTAAAGCTGAAACAGCTGGCTAGAAACACTCTGCTTGTTTTCCTGTTCATCCCTGCACTCTGTTACACAAGGCAGCTTGAGCAGCCAGTAGCTGAAAACCCGACCACTTGCTGAGATCCATCTTTCATTTATTTTATCTCCTTGCCTGCATTTACGTCTAGTGACGTGGTAGGCTGAAGAAAGTTGAGAAGGTCAGTCTATTGTGTTGCTTCTGGAGCCTGTGTATTTGCCCTTCCTGAGTCTGTTTATTCTCTGAATCATTTGACATGCTGCACGTTCTGCCCTGACCTTCAGCCTATTGCTAACTTCATTGCCTCGCCTAAAGGCCATGATTCTGCAATACATGACACAAACTCTAGGGTGACTCATCCCAGATGAAAATCCCCACTTCTCAAAGCTTTGGTCCAGTTTAGCCTCATGCTTCTGAATCAAAGTTGCTCAGAAAACTTTTGCAGCTGAACTGCATTTTGGAAAACTTCATGATCCCCTTGCCTTGAGCCCCTACCAGCGTCTGATTAAACCTCAGCTTGTGACTGCAGTGGAAAATCTGACAGGGCAGGCAGCCGCGGTTGTGGTCGGTTCCACTCAGAGCTGAACCTGGTAAAGACAGGCACAACCCACTGCCCCTCTGAATTGCACATCAAGTCCCAGCTGAACTGTTGCCTCCATTCCCTTTTTAAATGGTTCCAAACAGCACATTCTCCTTAGAAAAAACTCAAATGAATGTACATAATGGCTGCAGAGGCTGATCCCTGTAGCCAAGTTTACACAGCATAGCTCTTTAAAGGTTTTTTTGTTTGCTTCTTTCAGATGTTTTAGCCCATGTCAAAGATCTGGAGTAGAGAAATGAATGTTGCTGGCAGATAGATAGTGAAACAGATCACCTCCCCACCATGTATATCTTGACTTAAAGTTCTTAGAAATGAAATGGCACTGTTTCATGATAGCATAAAATGCTGTGCTAACACTACTATAAAATCTGTTGTTTGAAGCTTTTATTGTAGAATGATTTGAAATATTTGTTTATTTTAAATGGTGAAAACCTGTGAAGCATGCATTTCCACACAACTGGTGGAAAAAAGAAAAACTCTTCCTATTCGTTATCTGGCTCTATTTGCTTGAGGAAAAGCCTTTACACGCCTTAACTTTTATGTTGGGTAGATGTTTTCTTGCATAGTGATGTGTATTTCAATACATCTGCTTTCTTGTAATTACTCTGTGGGAGGTGCCTCTCCCAGAAATGTTACACAGAAAAAGCCAAAAGTTACTCTTCATGTGACTTCTGAAAAGTGGGAAAAGTGGTGAGGATTGAATGATAAGCCCAGGCACTTATTTTATGTTTTCACTTATATAGCCTGAAGATTGTATTGAATTATTCCGTGTCGTATTACAATAACATGAATGAAATGAACACACCTGAAAGGGAAAAGAAGTATGAAGGTACTGAAGCCAAAAATATTTGTAAATGGACAAACATCACTGTCTCACAAATCTTTCCTGTTCTAGCATGGTAGGATTATCTTTTCATCTACCAAAGGGTATCTGAAAAAACATAATCCAATATTTAAAAGAAATATTTAGAAAGCCATTAGAAGAGTGGGGAGAATAAAGAAATCATGTTGTCTTTCTATTCCAAACTATGCTTTAATTTTGCAGATATATGTCATAATTTCTATGTGTTCCTTCTATTTTTTCAGCTAAAAAGCAAACTAAATGCTGTAGGTTTCCAGCATATATGTGGTATTTCTGGCTTGGAATCTGGATGTTCATGAACCTCTCCCTTGCAGGTTTGCTTGTTCCTGTTCCATGCTCCCTCCATTGCTCCTGAGGTGCCTCTCTTAAAGCAGAAAGTGAGTGGTATGGGAATCTGCCTGAACTCATGCCATTTTTATTGAAGGGTAGAGAGAGCTACTTCCCAGGCAGGTGGCAGGAGGAGTGCTGTGGCAGTGCCATCTGTTTCAGCCCTGCCTGCTAGAATTCTTCGCTCGCTTGATGTGCCATCACCGTCTAATCAAGGCATGGAAGTGGTTAATGTTAAAGGGGCTGTCATGAAAAACACTTTTTCCAGCCTGAAGAGCTGTCAGAAACTGCAGCCATGACTATTCTTCAGCTGCTGGTCCTCTTGGTATGTTTTTCCACCCCACCTTTTTGAAAGACTGCTGTCTTGCTGATCTGTGAACCACTGTCTGTAACTACAGATCCATATGCTCAGAGAAACTGTTGTGTGACGCTTCAAATAGACCCTGAAACCATAAGATAATCTCTTCTTAATTTTTTTAAAGCCTTGTAACAGTTTCCTGAGGTATACATAGGAACTGATTACCTCATGCAAAGCAAATGTGAACTCCCTCCCCCATCTCCCATAAATAATCTTCCATGCAACTGCAGACACTGACATATTTATCTGTTGGCCACAAAGGCTGAGGTCTTTGGCAGCAGCTAGGAGTGAAAAACTGGAGAGAAAAAAAGAAAGATGCAAAGCTCCTTTCCACCTCTTCCCCCGCTTACAGGGACTCATCTGGCTGCAGGCCACTGGATGATGCTGATTATGCCCTCCAGGCAGTTAATTCGTTCATGTAAGTGAAATACCATCACATTTGGCCACATGATATATTTTTTATCTTATTGTCTTCTCCAGGTTATAGGACACTCGGATTGTGTATTTGACATGTAGTTTAATCAAGAAATGTGCTTCAGAAAAGTCAGCTCATGAGGGAGAGGAGAAAGGTGTAAGCCAGGAGATTCCCTTGGCCTTTGAGGTAGGAAATAGACTACATGGTAATGTAAGGATGGTTGTCTAGGCATCCTTATAACCAATAGCTTCGATGTGAGGTTGAAAGTCAGACTTTCCAACAGAACAGTTCTCCGGACTTCCTGCCAGGACGTGAGGAGATGGTATCACCTGCAAAATCAACAACATGATGATACAGTATCTGTGAATTCTTAATATGTTAATGACTTAAAGAAAATATGTCTCCAGTTGAACTTTTTGCCAAATGACATAGGCAGGATCTTCTGTGTGACAGTGTAGCATAACATGACATGATCATGGCAGGCTGGCTGCCGTTGGCTAGTCACTGCTTTATAATCAGTAGTAAACATCAGGTGAAAAATATAAATTAAAAAAATGTTACTTCCTTTCTAATGATTAAAACAAAAAACTCACTACTGCTTTCACTTGCTCTGCTGAAGTTTCAAAAAGAAAGTGGAAACTTTGTAAGTGTAAGATTCCAGTACCTGTCAAAACCTCGTCACATCCGTCTTATAGCATGAACCCTTTCCCCAAGACTCCAAATGGGAAAGCATCTGAGCATCTGAGATAAAATTCGTTAATTTGCCATACCCCAAACAAAACCAATCCTCTTTTTTTACTGTCTTGGTGACCTGCCTGCAACTCTTGTTTTCAAACTTTTTGCTGTTGGAAGCATAAATATAGACTTCCTGTATTCTTTCATGGATATGAGCAGCAGGTGGACAGGAAGTCATCAATGAGGAGGAACTGGAAACAGAGGGATTAGGAAACAGCCAAGGTCTATCCAGGCATGGTGTTAAGGGCAGCTACAAGTGCTCTCCAAAGTGAAAGGAATTTGTTTCTCAGTGGGATCACCTGGACAATGTCATGGCAGTTAACATGCCGTGTGATTGGGATGAGGCACCAGGAAAATGTGTTCTGCAAGTAGGGAAATCTTCAATAATCATCACGTCTTACCAGTGCTTACCTGCCAGTGAGGCACATACATTTGTCACAAGGAAGATCAAAGTGGAACGAAGGGTTCTTGATGGTGGTAGAGAAGTCTGAAAATACAAAATGAGGATTTAGAGAGCTGTTGCTACAGTCTGCAGGAGTTAAACTTGATCTACTCTTGATGTCACAGGGTCTTCATTATGAAATGCAGCAAACCATTTCTAATAACATTTTTATTTTGTGCTTAACAACAATCCACTTGCTGCAGAAACCTTCATGAGAAATGGGTCTTGGGCCTCCTATGTTTTTTTTTTTTTTTTCTTTTTTTTGTTAAACAGAATCACTTTTCTGTTGCTTTTAAGCTACTGTACCAAATTGTTTGAGTATAGTTTAAAGTTGCTTTCATGTAATATGCTACTAAAATACCAGAGAGTTAAAAGCATTGTAGCATCATCTAGAGGCCAGACATAAACTACAGTGCATTGTTAATGTTTAGTAAAGCACACAGATATTAAAAGATGCAGGGTTTTCGAAAGAATATAAATACCAGAAAACAAAACCAGATGATTACCAATAAGCATAATGGAACTCCTTAGCAGCAGAGTTAGGGTGCATAAATACATATACTATGTATTAGGAACTGTGTTTGGAGAAATCTGTATTTTCCCCCACATGTGTAAATAAATAATCAAAGGCAGTAGAATAATTTATAATCTAAGTTCCATCTATTTACAAATTTGATGGACAGCTGGCACTTTAATTAACAGACAAGTACATATGCCCTGTTGCACACTGCAGCACATGACAGATTCAATTTGTGTAGGAGCTAAGTGACCCAAGATTCTCATTTTATTTAATATATGAAGAATAAACTTCCTTGTTTCCATTTTCCAGTTGTAAACTTTGTCTGTTTCTGAATGCATTTAATAGCCAGAGTAAAAACGGCCTGATGGAGAGTTTTATGAGGAATGTCTTGCCAGCAAAGTGCAGAGGTTTGAGAAGTTTATGAGAAGTGTGTGCATATGTGTGGGCAGGAAAAGTGACTTCAACAAAGATGCCTGAAGGACTTAGGTGCTCAGCTTCTCCTGCCACGCGATGGGATTTGGACGACTTGCATCTGAAATTTGCCTCTCTTCATTCAAGTAAGTGAGAACGCCTTACAACTGTCAGAAAGTTATGTCATTTTCACTTTGTAGAATTCAAAACTGAGTAGTTTGTTGATTTATTCAAACTGATTTGCTCAAATTGATATGGTGAACAGGTATTGTTGAAATTGAAGTTAGTTCCCTTGTGCCTTATTCCTGTGTACTGAATGAGGCCTGCTGGCCCCTCTAAGAGAAAAGTTGACATGGCAGACCAAATTAATTGTATACAGATGTATATGAGACTAGAAATACAGGCGCAGGAGTACTAGACCATTGTACAGATTTACTGCCCTTTAAAGTGAATGTTTCTTTCTGGAACATAATGTCTGGCTCAAAAGAAAATCTCATGAGAAGTCAACGCTATAGATCATTACATTGCACTGGCAATCTCTTGAGAAGATGGGCTTTCCCTTTTTCAGTCTGAACAAATAAAATAGGCCAGCCGAGATAGCAACCAATGAGCAATTACCAGACATGAGGAACTAGGGAGAAAAGTGGCAGACTATCTGAAGTACTCTCCTAAGCACTTTTTGCTTTGTGTGCCACTATGGCTTTGGTGAACACTTCTGAAAGGGTCAGTGGCAGAGGCAGTTCTGCCTAAACCTCAGCAGTCAATGGGCATGTCAGCGCAGATTAGGATTCGGTTCTTTAGAAAGCCAAAGCCCTGCCTCTGAAATATTCTCCTTTCTAAATGCATAGCTTTTTTCAAAACAAATCTCATTAGCTGACACTATATCTACATCACCCCAAAATGCAAGGTCCTGGGTTCAGATTTCACCTGCAAAAACTTCTGTTTGGGACTTATTTCTCAAAAGAATCTGTGTTTCTGCCTGTACCCTTGTTTTGTCAGGCAACAGAGATTTGGTTTATATCTTGTGTGATGTTTTGGCTAAAACTATCCTATTTCAAGTATTGACATAAAATTTCCAAAAGCACTACAAAACAGCACACTGAGATTGTTAAACAAATAGCAGTACTTAAACTGAAGAGTTCAGAGGCCTGAGTTTATGAAAGATAAAGAGAATTTGTGCTTGCTACATATAATTGCTTCTATTCATAATTAAAATGACACATAGAAGTCTTTAGATATTCATATTTAATCAGGTGTGTAAATGTAATGAATTAAAAAAAAAGCTTACTTAAGGTTCTTTTTTAACACATGTTCTATTTTGCTTGCATATGGACTGGCATTCAGAACATTCAAAGTGTATGTCTATTTTAGAAGATGTTTCTCCATATGTAGGTTTAATATGAGTACCTTATAAAGAAAAAAATAGAAGTAGAAATTAGATTCTAAAATTAGCATTTCACTGATTTTAGCCCATATCTTTTTCTTTCCTTGGGACATTCCCTTGGAAAATTCCATAATTAACCCTTTGCCATTTCAAATTAGTTTTTCTACTAAAAAGCACAATATTAAATTAAAACAATTAAAGTGATAAAAATCATCCAATAACACTTCCTCATCTAAGAACAGTGAAAGATAACACAGAGAAGCTAGGCAATTAAAAATATGTGTACCTTGGAAGTAAAACAGTAAGAAGTGCAAAGGGAACCGAAATGGCTGTTGCTGTTTCAGAAATACATGCGTATAAATTATTACTTTCAAACTTCAATGAGATCTGTTGGTTTGAAATCATTAACCCTCCAGTCTGAAACCTCTATGTGGAAACAACAAAGCAGTGCAATTTCATGTCCCAGTTTGTACTTCCTCTATCACTTTTCAATCAGAGATAGCCTGTGATTAGATCCTGGAGTAAAATTCAGATATTTATCTATGACGGCAGTTTGAGCCTGCTTTATGATGGCCTAAATCCCACTTTGAAGCAATCAGCTTGGCTTTTGCGGAAATTAACGCTCTGTACCTTAAATTTCTACTCTGAAAGTGCTGAGAAGTTGGATGCAGGATTTTGGTCTCAGTGTTCAGATTTCTGTGAAGAAAGATGCTGGGAACCCATTGGCAATTTGTTTTAACCACAAACATTACAATTGCAGCTGTATGTGACTTAGATGAATGGTAGATTCAGAAGTGTCTGAAGCACTGCTCAGGCAAGGGTTTCCTCTTGTTGGCTCCCTCTTGTAGGTTTCCTCATTAGCAGCTCCATGAATGAGTCAGTAGTGTTTTCTAAAAGTTCGGTTTCAACACCAGGCCCTAATGAGACTTCTCAACCTACCCAGGCGTTCCTGATGTCTCTTAATATTGTGGCTTCCTGCCACTCCAAGGTATTTTATATCTACCAAAGTCAATAAAGCCATCTTAATGGGAGTTCAGAAGGCTATTTGCCTATTTGGAGTTAAAAGCTAGACAAAAAACATGGTGATGTGCAAATATTTTCATTGTTTAAAAATTAAATGAAGAAAAATAAAGTAGCACACACAAGCACACACAAGCACATGCATGTGTATATACCCATATGTGCCCACACATGTGCAAAGTAAATCACAAGATTATACATTCTGTACTTAATAATACTTTCTTAGGAGTGTAGTACCGGGGTACATTCTTAGAAAAGAACTGATTTCAGGTTCAATGAATGTGACATCATTGAAAACATGCTTCTGTCTTTCAGAAACTAAACTCTAATCAGCCAATGTCTTTGCTTTGTCTTTTCTGATTTTATTTTAAAACATCAACACCAGAAATTGTTATTGGGTATGATGTTGCACATTGCTGATCAGATGCAAGCAAGTACTACCGGGCACAAATTAGCTTTCCAGAATAGAAACACAGTGTAAACTCTCCTTCCCCATTCCTGCTGGCTTAACTGACTATTACGTTTTTATTTACTGTAATATTTTTGGCCATCTTTTTTCTGAATTCTATGAAATCTTTCTTCTCTACCATCCCTTATGGTGTTTCTCTTTGCAGAAATTACATTCCTTAGTTTTACCACTTCAAATCCAACATCAGTTTAGCTAGACTGAGACTTCCTGGAGACTTTAATAATACTGGGAGGTCCCTGGATAGGTATGTATTTGTGGTGATTTTTTTTTTCTTAATATTAATAAAAGATAGTGCTGAAAAATTCTTCTTTAGGACCTCATTACCCAACAGGCTAGAACTATAGAACATGTATATATATATGTTAGTTAACAATAAGCTTTCCAATGTTGTTAAAACAATTAGATTAATATAGAACAACTGTAACATTCATGTGTTGAATGGCATTGATTCAAAAATGCTGTGCCAGACCTTAGATGGTTATAAATAATGCTCCTTTCTATACACACACATACACAGGGAAAAAAAATAGAAGCAGCTCCAATCATTGGAGGATTTGGTTAAACAGCACAGACATATGCTACTGTACTTAGGGTGTTCAAAACTCAAAGGACACATAAAACATTTTGCAGTCTTGGGAACATTTTCAGAAAAAAATTGATTGCTTCAAATTGAGAATGTAGCATTTCTCTGTTTTCCTCTTATTTTCTAGACATTTTATTTTTAGAAGTCCCTGCTTCCCTCATAACGTAACTCTGCTGTCTCCAGCTAAATATAACACTTATGCAAGAAATTACTATCCTGCTATCTGAAGTCCCTGTGCAACAAGTTCAGTATAAATATTTCTCTTGCTGTGCTTTAAGAGCTGTAAAACCAGGCTGATGAGGCCATAAGCCAATCTTTAACTGGAATACATTTTCCCTTTGGGCATAGTTGCTTACTAGTAGCTGCTAACAAATGGCCAAAAAGATATTCCATGCCTTGATGCAGCTGAGTCTAAGTGAATCCGAGATAGGAAACATAATTAAATTTTCCTGATTCTTTCCCTCCTCTTTTTTCTTCTGAACTTTAAGTTGTTTGATCATTATGTGGCCCGTGTATAACAGGCTTGGACGTTGGTAACACTCCACCTCTAGAAAACAGAAAGAAGCAAATATGAGATAGTGTATGTAGGTTATTTTAATGAATGTGGGTTTGAATGCAGCTTTGTATCTGATTTATGCCTTAGTTACCTGTGTTAAAAAGTGCTTGATGGTTGTGGTTGGTATTTATAGGTATTGTCTTCAATGGGACCTCTTGTATGTTTATGCAGAGTCTGTCTTGGGTCCATTAAAAAAAATAAATAATTAAAATTGTTAGGCATCACAAAGAAAGTTTTAGGTATGGGTGTTGAATATGGCTGTGTCTGCATTCCTTGATACCTGTTCTTGTGACACGGCAGTCAACAGCACTATTGTCCATGACAGCAGAAGTGGAATGGTTTATCACAGTATCATAGATCATGACCATTGCTGTGAACAACCCATCCTCTGTTACTCATTAAAACATAAAAAGTATCTTTGGTCTAACTGCTTAAATGATACTTCTAATTGAGATAAATTGATGAATTGATACATTCCATTAAATATCAGTAATGTGTAATGAAGTAAGCAAAATAAAAATCTCAGTGTACATCCATTACTTTATGACTTATTCTGAGTTAATAGAAAACGTAATAGCACAGGAAAACTAGATTGTGTCTTGTGGGAGAATTACATTACCTGAAGTATTATGCTTAAACTCTGATTTTTATAAGTTGCTAGACTTGACTGTTATTATGGTTTGCAATATCTAGAGAATTAAATAGAGGCCTCTTAACAATTAAGATAAAATACATCTATTAGAAAAATTCTGCAGATGAAGATTTTAAGAGAAAAATAAAATTGAAAGAGAATGGAACAAAAGCTGTTCTAAATACATGAGCTGTATCATGCAATGGAAAACTATGCAAAAATGGGGTCCTATTCTTATTGCTACATATCATTCCAAACATATGCTTTTTTCATTTCTGAGGTTCATGTAATAAAATATTAATGGGAGAATGAAGTGACTCCTTCAGGGAAAGGGAGGACGTTCCATATGAGAACTAACTTTACAATACTGTGAGACCTTAGAGGCAGTTATGCCCCTGACTTCACACAAGTAGGTCATAAACAAAGCCTCTCTGAGGACTGGAGCTCAGGAATCTGTTTTGCATGAAGCAAACTAGAAGATCATGAATCTCCACTAGAAAAATGAGGAACAAAGTCTGCTAAGGTTTATATGCATCAGGAGAGGCATAGTCTCTTTTGTTCCTAGATCCTGTGACAGTGCATACTAAAATAATTTGTATCTTAGTGCTATAATCCCTTAATCATTTATCTACCTGGATTATTCCAGCCATGGATTTGGAAGTGCTTCTATTCATGCAGTTGCCAGTGTTTAATGAAGATACTCACTTCAGAATATCAGCAAGATTCCAGCTGTATCAGCATTCTCTGATTGAAGCCTGCAGCTCCACAATGAGGTAGCTGGCCATGAACACTTACATCTTGGAGCATACTGAAAGGGAAAAAATAACCCATTTCTCTGGGATGCCATGCTTTTTACTGGGAGATTAAGGAAAGATCTCTTTTTTTAACTTTTTTTTTTCCTATTTTTATTTTAGAAAATATATGTAAATATTTTAATTGAGGTATTTTTAATCAGAAGGTGATGCTAGACACTTTCAAGTTTTACTGACTGCATGTTGCTATGCCTTCTTTTTGCTGTAAAAAAGAAATCAAGACAGTTCCTATGGGAAATAAGATGTAAATTAGCAAGAGTGAACCACTGGACCAGATTATACAAATTTGCTATCTTTTGGAATTCCTGTAAGACAAAAAGTCTATGGAGATACCTCTAGTTCTAGTTAGTTGATCACAATTGTCTCATTATCATAATGCTCCCTACAGGCCCCTACAGTAGTCATAATCTGCACTTTCTGTAATAAAAAACCTACATTCCTTGATGGCTGACTTCTATGCAGAGGCGGCACTATATTTAGTCCTGGATCCCAGTGCATTACTGCAGTTGAAGGATGCTCCCAGATTTGCTACATAATGTGAAAAAAAACCCTCAACTTTGAAGTCTGAAAATGCTATTATCAAACTTTTAAGTAGGAAAATACTTTCACTAGTCTTAAATACTTGTATTATGTGTTCTCATTACAGAAACTAGGTATATGAGTTGTACTTAACTCAGTGATTATTGTTTTAAAGAGATTATTTCTTCAGTAGTGGTGCCCTAAAAGTAATTTCTTAGGCTGGTTTTAACAACAGTAGGTATAAATAGTAGTCTAGTTACACTTAGGAGAGATTTATAGCTCTGATTACTAATGCTTTAAAATTTCAAAGGGACTGATATGAGCAATCAACATATCCCATACTGTGAATTCATCTTGTTATTGTAAAAACTACCTGCCAATTGCTTGTCTGAGAATGATATGCCATGCTGCACATATTATTTCAGGAATTATTGATACAGGTATATAATGCATGCATTTTGTTCAGTGCTAAGGCATAAAACCTGAATGCTATTTAATAAGAGAGCTTAGATTTCCAGACCTGTAGTTGTTTGCTTTCCTCTGTGAGAATTTTTTTCTTTATTTACCAGCCAATTTATTATGCAGGGGTTGGTGTTCTTACATGAATTACACAACACACAGACAAATGATACTAAAAGCACAATATTGAAGTTTCAAAGTACATTTATCTGGAAACACCAGATCTGAAGGTGCTACCATATGTACACATGATGAGCTTTTTTATTTACATAATGCAAACTCCTTACATGGAATTCTAGTTCTACACTTGTTTTACTAAATGAAACCGGGTAAGTATATGGGCTTAAACATGCAGTTACAGTTCTCCATACTGTATAATTTTTAGCATGAACACCTTGGTATGTTTTTTATTCAAGTTGAAGAAATCCATGTAGTCAATGCCTGAAAACAAGGCGGGGATCCTGGTTCTTTAGATGCAGTCAGGCTGTTTTGAGGTAAGGAGAAGAGTTTATCCACGTAAATCTAGAATGTGCTGTCACTTGCTCTCAGCCAAAGAACACTACCTGGTTTATTTCATTCAGTAGCATAGAAATAGGGGCACATGTAAGTTCAGGGAATTAATGAAGACTGTTATAAGAAAGGGATTTGTTCATAGAGTTCTATTCTTCCTTCACTGCATTTGCTGCAGGAGTAGAAAGTGAAGAGGTTAAAAAGAACTACAACCAAACCAAACCAAACCACAACAGACAACTGCAGGTATCAAGAAACCCAGGGAAAACCCAATATATTAAAGGATAGTGAGTTAGTTCAGATCTGATTCATCCTGATTCGTGATTAAGAGAAAGGTAGTCTGAAAGCATTATATGCTTGTGTCCTAGTGCATCTGCGCAAGAGGTTTATATGAGACAGACAAGGCCTTAATTCTAGCATTTCTTTTTTCCCAAGTGTCTGCCTTTGCAAATATAGGAAACATTCTTCATGTACCTGTGTAATTTCTCCTTGTTTTGAGACCAATGGTGTTCTAGAGTGATTAATCAAAATGGTTTAGGCAAATTGCTCAGATCTCTGCTGTTTGAGTTATGGAATAATTGACTGTAAATTGTTATTGTAATTTGTAATTCTTAACCAAAGTGAGATGTTGTGCTTCACTTTAGACTCTGCAAGAGCACATTCTTTGATGGGCACAAGCTTTTTGACTTATTCCCTTTCCAGCTTGATCTTTCTCTTCCAAACTGTTTCAGTCATGTTTCCATTTCCTTGCCAGGCATCTTCTCCAACCCCAAGCTCTCTTAGCTCATGAGAGTAATTTTCTCCATCTTCTGCTTCCCCACACTCTCCTGGTTTGTAATATATTTGCCTAGACATATCTTAATGCCTGTTTTTCTTGTGCCCCATTCCCCTGGTTTTACTATTCAGTTTTTCCTCTTATCCTTCCTGCATTAGTATGAGATGGTTTCCTGCCATATACTGCTAGCAGGGGGATTACTGGGAGGGGTGGAGAGACAGGTTCTTGGTCACAGTTCCAGCCATTACAGCAAAATTCTGGCTTTGCCAGCCACAGCAGTCTTGGGCTGGAGCATATCCATTCAGGTTGCACGTGTGCAGCTCGACGAGCCTGGGGAGATCTGAGAGAATGGAACATACTCACTCACCCTCTGGGGGAGGCACATGTGCAGCCTAGGAAGTGATCGCTACTGGGAATGGTGAAAGACTCCGGCACATTTAATGCAGGAAAGATCTTCAGCGACTTCTAGCTGAGAGAATCTAAAGTTTCTAATGACCCTGTGTAAGCTGTGGTTTTCTTCTTCTCCCTTCATTCCTGGGCTTGTATCTTTAGTAAAGCAGCAACAGAGGGCACACTACAATTCCAGTGAGTGCAGCCTTTAAAAAAAAAATACAACATGCCCCCAGGATTTTTTAATATTGCAAATAATTTTCCTCATTGCTGGAAGCAGCTAAATGCTTTTAGGGTAAATTCCTCTTCCCTTTTTCCTGCAAGTAATATGGCTGGCCTTTGTTGCATTCCATTTGGGGAAAACTTTATTTCCTGGCCTCATCAGACCATCTCATAAACTTTTAAAGGGATTTAATTAAGTAACGTTGTTCTTACAATAAAATTACCTAACTTCCTTCATGTTCTCCCATCTAACTTCAGTGTGCTCTCAGATTTCTTGTGTGCTGCCACTCTTTGGGTTGTGTGGTCATGAGCAGAGGTGATATATTGGTATGGTCAAGTGAAATACACATAGCTGATTAAGTTTTCATTGGGCAGCCACCCAGAGCCATGAAACTGTAGAGTGGTAATGCAACATTGAGGAAAACTTTGCCTAGATATTCCAAAATGGAGAAAAGAAGCTGCCAAGTGTAAATGAAAACCATTTGGTCAGAATCCTGGGGATAATTGTCTCCTTCATTCACCAGGCTTAGATACAGTCTGCATTGCTTGGATGTTTATTTTGTATCATATTCTGGTTCTACTGTTAGGCTATTATGTGCAAATCTCATTGAGCATGCTTGTTGAATAGTCTTACCCTGGTGGAACAAATCTTCAGATCAATAGCTCTTCATATATTACTATAATCATACAAAGATCTGTTTCTTTCTTCAAGTCTGCTTTACACTGATTCAATGCTATATGCAGATGTAAATGAGACAAATAATATGCCAATTGCCCTTTCAAAAAACACCTCAAAACTAAAACCCCCGAAACCCTCTTCACATTTACTTTTATACCTCTCCAAACCTACTGTACTTTGAGAGAAAATGGTGGGCAAGGATGCCATCATTAGAGCATCCCTGGATTGTAGCCACCCTATGTGCTCAAACCCTTTCTACTATTGAAATACAATAGAAGGAAGTCTTTGTTAAATGTTTTTAAAACTGAATATAAGTTGTTGAGCACAATACATGCACACAAAACTGTATAGACTTAGGCTTGTATATACACACACACACACGTAGTTATGTGAGTGATGTGAGTGAACACAGAGGTGCACACATGCGTTCTTAGTCAAAGACTAAGGAAAGCCACTTGTCTGCCAGTTTTTCTAAGATTAGCAGAGGAGCTCTTTTACAGCTCTCCTGGAAAAAGATACAGAGGACAATTCTGTTCTCATAGTCTCAAAGGCACAGCAGCAGAAAGAGACTCCAAGGTTTTACTTTTTTATTCTAAATCCTAAGGAAAGATCTTGTAGCGTTCTCACTCTTATTTCCCTAAGCCCTTTTTTCCTAACACCTTACCATTAGAAACATTTTCCTAATGGCTATTCTGTGTCTTTGCAACTGGAGTTTTAACCTACTATTTTTGTTCTAGCTCTGGTAGATAAAGAGAACAGCTATTCTTTCGTGGCACTCTTTACCATATTTTAAGACAACAATTTTTCTTTGTAAAGACCCCTTCTCTAGTCTAAAAGAAATCTATTCTTTCTTTACAGTTCTCCTCTGGACACTCAGTGGCTGCTGCCCTGCTCAAAGAGTGCTTATACAGCGGAGACAATGCCCAGTTGTGGGGCTAGGAACAGTGAGAGGATTCCTTAAGTTGTCTTTCTTATAATGTGCCTATTTTTATGTCTTTAGCTGGTGTATGGAATATTTTTGAAACAGCCTGACTTAGCTGACTCATGTGCAGTTTGAAATCCCCCTGCTCCTTTTCTGCAAAGCTTCTGATCAGCTGGATTTTCCCTCTATTACATTTATAGAGTTGTTAATCCTGATTTAAGTGCAGGAGTTTGCACTACTCCTTTCTGACCTCATGTATTTCAGAGCATTGCTCTAGTGGACAAAGATTTTTTCCATTCTAGTTTTATTATCAGGAGCGCCTGTTTCCCACCCTGTTTGATGCTGTTTTCAAAGGTCACAAAGGTATTCTTTACTCGATTTGTTAATGAACCTATATAATACCATGGACTTCGGTAGGCCATACTTAATAAACATGTCCTGTTTGAATGTGAATGCTGAAAACTGCATTTTAAATACAGCTTTCAGCCAACTGTGTGTCCATCTTGGACTAATTTCATCTAGACTATATTCCCTAGTGAACTTGAAGGAGTTAAGTAAGAGATTGACAAAGTCTTACAAAAGGCAAGATCTGTGGCTTTTCGCAGGCATTTGTGGGTACTGAATCTGTTGCCTGTCACAGTGCACCAAACCTCATTGATCTGTTTGTCACTGAAGGGTGCGTGCAGGGCAGATGGCTTTTATTATTGATACGAATAGTTCAGTAGCCTCATTGCCAAAACTGGAAAAATATTTTCAGTGATAATGTGATATGTGTCTGTTAATAGAACCAGCTCTGAGGTCTCAGCATATAAATGTATGTCTTGTTTCACATTAGGAATACTGTTGGGCATTGAGAATACTTTTGTTGGCATTCTGTCAGCAGCACTAAATTGACAAACACCTTGCTTTGAAATCATTGCTGGACTAGATCCAGTTGCTCATGGAGTACCACCATTGTAGAGTGGTGTAATTCTTGCTGTCTCTTCAAGAATTATTTGTAGGGTTACAGATGTAAATATGCCAGAGTGTCTTACGATGAACTCCTGCTGGTGTCACTGACAATCCTGTCTATGGAGAACCCTCAGGCAATAGCCTCTTACTTGGTAAGTCCATTAAGAGGACTTCAGTTAGGCTGTGTTAAAAATAGTCAAAAATTCACATCACTAGATAGGGAAAGAGTGTTCTGTCCATGCTTAGTGTCTCCATTTTTCTCTTTGAATTGAAAAATTAAAACATTAAGATGCTTACAGGGGCCTATGAAAGTACAAAATATATGCACTAGATATTGCAGAGGAGTCAACTTTTTTTTACATGATGAGGTTTGGGGTTCACTAGCTCTTTTTGCATTGAAGTTCATTGCTAAATTATGCTCTTGTCTTAAACATTCTTGTGCACTGAAGTTAATGATTACAGGTGTCAGTGAAACTCCTTTGGATTCAAATTCTTCTGAAGGCATAAATAAGAAAGAATGAGATTAATTGCCTTGCTTATTATTTATTTTAAGCACTAACTTTTGCTGCTGGGCTTATGAGATGTATGCCTTTTGTACTTAAATGTACAAGTAACACCTGACACTTCATGCTATGGTAACAGAAACCTCTTGTTTGCACTTCAGGCTCATTTGCTGCCAATTGGGAAGTCTAGTTCAGCAAACTGAAACCTTGATTTGGTGAAGTGCTTTAATTTGTGTGTCATTTTAAGCCTGTGAATATGCCAATTTTTCCCAGTGGGGTTATTTCCATTTTAAAGGATATCAAGTATGTGTTCCTTTTTGTGCTTTGCTGTGGTGAAGTACTGTTCTTCTCAAATGAAGAAAGATGCAATTGAAATTAGCCACTTTTTTATAGAACAGACATTTAATTGTAGAAGTATTCTCATAATCTTGATCACTTCGTAGTTCATTTGTGTCTCCAGTGACAAGAGGCCATTTCTTTTTGGCAAAATATGCTCTGGAGGGTAATGAAGGGATACTTTTAATTCCTTGGTTTTCTGATCCTCAAATTGTTCGACTTGGTGCATAGCCTTTTCTTGGTTAGTTCTGTGGAGGCGTAATCTCTAGTGGGGAGGCTTAGTTTTCACATGCTTTACTGCATGCACGCATTTTGCAACTTACTGTACATTGAGCCCATCACATGGCTAGTGGAACAGTTTGTTTATATTTGTTGGTTCCTGGGACTGAATTTCAGTGTGACTCAAATCTCTTTGGCTGTGGACTTTGAGTCATGGATACTTTTTCTTTATGTCTGGCACAACATTAAATTACATTCTTGATTGCTAGCTCAGTATTTTTGGAGAGCTAGAGATCAAGCATCTGACACAAATTTTAGATGAACTATTTAAATTAACATTTTAAATGAAGAGATTTGGAATGCAAGGCCAAGTATTATACTTCCTGCTGTTCATATGATTAATGTGCATATGGATGATGTCATTCTTTTAAATCTCACTAACTGTATTCCCTTGGCATTCTCTCCCTCCAACCTATCAACCAAACCACCCCGCTTGGTATCATTGGTAAACTTGCTGAGGGCACACTCAATCCCACTGTCCATGTCACCGACAAAGACGTTGTACAAGACTGGTCCCAGCACTGATCCCTGAGAGTCACCACTCGTTACTGGCCTCCAGCTGGACATTGAGCCATTGAGCACACCTCTTTGCGTGCAGCCATCCAGACAGTTCTTTATCTGCTGAGTGGTCCACCTATCAAATCAATGTCTCTTCAACTTACAGACAAGGATGTTGTGTGGGACAGTGTCAAACGCTTTGCACAGGACCAGGTAGATGACATCAACTGCTCTACCCCTGTCCATCAGTTTCGTAGCCCTGTCATAGAAGGCCACCAAATTGGTCTAGGCAGGATTTCCCCTCAGTGAAGCCATGCTGGCTGTCACCAAGCACCTTGTTGTTCTTCATGTGCCTCACTATGCCTTCCAGGAGAATCTGCTCCAAGATTTTGCCAGGCGCAGAGGTAAGGCTGACTTGTCTGTAATTTCCCTGTTCATCCATTTTCCCCTTCTTGAAAATGGGGTTATATATCCCTTTTACCAGTTGTCGGGAACATCAACAAGATTTTTCAAATATGATGGACAGTGGCTTAGCAATTTCATTTGCCAGCTCCTTCACGTCCCACGGATGGATTTCATCAGGTCCCATGGACTTATATACATTCAGGTTCCTAAGATGATCTCGAACCAGATCCTCTTCTACAGTGGGCCCAGCGTCTTCATTCTCACTGTCCCTGCATCTGCCTTCCAGTACTTGGGTGGTGTGGTCAGATCAGTTGCCAGTGAAAACTGAGGCAAAGAAGTCATTAAGAACCTCAGCCATTTCCAAATCCAGGGTAGCCAGTTCTCCCAGTAACTTCTGGAGAGGGCCAACTTTGTCCCTAGCCTATCTTTTATTTGAATGTGCCTATAGAATCCCTTCCTTTTATCCTTAACATCCCTAGCCAAGTTTAATTCTAAGTGGGCCTTAGCTTTCCTAACCCGGTCCCTAGCTTCCTGGACAAC
>JANRGW010049023.1:0-14778 GCA_024733675.1 Psilopsiagon aymara
GCTCTTTGTAAAAAGTCCGGAAAATTTACTGGTTTTCAAAGTAAAACTTGAAAATACACAGTGAGAAAGGCAAAGCTGCTTTCAGTTCGTTGTTCGTGTGGTGAGTCTTGCTGTCCTCCCTCACAGGATATATTTCTAGGTTATGAAGCAAAGCAAAATGTCGTCCTTGCCTAACAGTACCAGTCCTAAGCAATTAAAAATTGTGTGTCCCCTTAAAAAAAGAGATGGGCTTGAGTGCTAGAGATAGAACCAGTATATTGCACCTGCTTTTAGTTTTTAATCTTGAGATTTACCCATTTTCAGGATTTACTCTAAAACCAGGAAACTTGTATATATATACACTTTAAAATTAGAACTCAATTTATACATAATAACTTATTTTTTCCGCAGAAAGTTAGTCTAAGAAGGCTTCCAACAGCTTGAGATTTGTAATGAAATCTGGCAGACAGTGTTCTGCTATGGAAACTCTAGGAGCTCAGTGTTATAACACAGCATTTATTAAAGCTAATTTACTGTCAAACATTTCAGAAAACAGCTACATGAAGCTTAAAAGTATCTGCATATTTTGAAAACATTTAATTCATAAATTGCATTCCTTGGAATCCCATCCTTTTTAAGATGTCTAGTAGCATGTTGCTGCTGAATCCTTGTCACTCTCCTTTTTATGTTAACATCCCTGGTTTAAAGTATGGTTTTTTTGCACCTGTTAGATTTGTTAATAGAGTCTCATTTAAATGGTGTTTTTCCTAAAACAACCAGGCAGAATGTGTAAGGCTCACGTTTAATGCAAACATCAACTAAGAACTGCAGCTTCAGTTCAGTCATTTCATTTATTGCTCTGTCTTGCTCAGAAGGCATTTGTTGTCGTTTTTTGGTTTTTCGTTGTTTTTTTTTTCACACATATAGTAAATGTTGACAATATTTGTCAAACATTTCTAAATGGGGCAGAGAGAAAATTGGATTTCATAATAAGAAGAGTGCTAAATCTTATTTAGTGTGTATAGTTCTTCTGCAATGCCAATCTGCAAAGCTGTCTGAGTTCTGGTTTTAGGAACAAGGTATTTTACTGACAGAATTGTTAATGTGCTTAATTTTCAGCAGCATTTGCAGATGCATGGAGGCATAGTGCAGGTTATAGCTGTCATCTTACTTTTTTGTGATGGTTGCTAAAATTGCATTTTAGCATACTTTCCTGTTACACAACTTAGTGCAGAGAGAGAAGTTAGTGAGTGCATATAAAATAAGTTTTTGAAGATTACATTTATTTATGACCTGCCTTCTTTATATAATGGTTAACACAATTTAAACTGAAATCAGAAAACAATAAGTAAGATGATGAAAGACAATAGGCTTTATATAGTGATAATATTTCTACAGATTTTCCTCCCCTTATGTCCTAACAAGTATACCTGAATATCTACCTGTGATTTGCATGTGAAGGGTAAAATGAGAGGTTATCAGCCCAGTATTTATTTGTCTACTTTCTTCATGTTTTAAAAACTCAGTATATTCTTTTATTTGTGGGGCAAAAGACCACATGGACTCTACTATTATCTTTCTACTCCTATCTGACTCTTACTCTCTGCATTGCAAGATCACAATTTAAGACAGGTAGGTGGCTCGCAGAGAACTGATGAAAGGTGAAAGCAAATATGTGATAGACTTGGGATTAAACCTTTAAGGCATTTCTATTTTCTCCAGAGTATCTGTGCGTAATTTGTCATATACAGTGTTCTGTAAAAGAGGTCTTCAGCTCATGCTTCAATCCAGTTGTGTAGCACTTCACAATTCTGGATTAGTAAAATGAAATCTACTTGCTGCTTTAAGGCTGTAATTCTTTGCAGTAAAGTACTCAAATAACTCCCTCATTTTGGCTGATTGATAGTATTTTTTTCTTTTTTTCTCTATGTTTTTAATCTTTTATTTTCCAGTTTTTGTTTAAAATTTATTACATTTAAATAATAAAAAGAAATTTAAATAAATTATTTAAATATCCCCCCCCCCAACAAGTAATTTGGGTAATTCTGTGTTTTTCCTAAAAAGAAAAGGAGGTCTTAAAAATGCAATGAAGAATTTTGGGTTTGAGTTTAGCCTTTTATGGTATAGGTGTACTTGTACTTAATAATAGCTGAATGGTTTAATTCTGATATGGGACATACTGGGGGGGGAGGATGGGGATGGGGGGGAGTATTGAAAGAATGTAACTCCCACAGGATGAGACAAGAACAGTCCAGTTACTAAGGTATAATACAAACCACTGCTGCTACCACCAATAATAATAATAAGGGAAACATCTGTGGAAGAGAATACAACCACTCATCACCCGCCAACTGATACCAAGCCCGACCCAGCAGTGATCTAACCCTTCTGGGTCCCTGCCCCCATTTTTATGTCCTGGGCATGATGTGCTGTGGAATGGAATACCTCTGGTCAGTTTGGGTCAGGTGTCCTGTTTCTGCTTCTTCCTGGCTTCCCGCCGGCTTCCCCTCTTCCCTGGCATAGCATGAGACTCAGAAAGTCCTTGGTCAGACTAAACATTTAAGCAGTAACTGAAGACATCGCTGTTATCAGAGCTGTTCCCAGGCCAAAAGTCGAAAACACAGCGCTGCACTAGCTGCTGAGAAGGAGAAAAATGACTGCTACTGCTGAACCCAGGACAGTGGCACTCCTGGCTTTTCTTTGTTTTGGATTTATTTTAAAAGAAATTTGCACTGTGCAGAGACTTCTATATAAGTATTGGTGACCACCCTGGCAAAACCAACTTCAGGGGCATGCTTCTATCTAAAAGATGCACCTAGATTTGACAAATAGGTAGCAAATATCTGTATATTGGAGGAAGCAGCTGCTCTGTGTGAATAAATTCTTAGGTAATTTCATGGTTTATGTACCATGGAGGGGAATGAAACCCCAAACTGTGAAGGAGTCTGGAGACTCCAATTTGAAATCTACTGATCCGCCTGCCCTCATAATGATTTGAAGCAGGATCAGAGCCCCTTCAAGTCTTTATGCCTCTCCATGTAGATATATAGGAGGTTGTCTTTAATTTTTTGTTTCTGTGAGCGTACAAAGAATATTTTAGAGGTGTTTTATTGCTGCATGAATGGGTATGCTCTTTGTGTGTTAATGAATAAAGATTGGTTGTAAAAGAGTAAGAATCCCAAAATAATCTAGAATCATAAAATTTTCAAGTGAGTTGTCTGCCATGCATCTGTGGTCTAAACCTAAAGTATTTCAAGACAACTATAAGTAGGTCAAGTGACTATTCAAGTGGATTTCTTGCCTTTTATTTTGCATTTTTGCCCACTAAAATGATGCTAATTATGATCAATCCCATATCCTACTAATTCTGGCTTTCAGAGGTTTCAGCACTCATGTATTTTCTATCCTTGACAGAATGCCATGGTGGTAGAAAGGACCCTCTAATCCCTTATTCCTTAATGGTCACTTTAGACATCAGAACAGTTGGCCTTCGTTGTTTGGTTTGAAAATACGGTAATAGCTCAGAGATATCAGGAGTCTACAACATGAAGTTTTCATGGACGTGCTTATTTAATGCCTGACATTTATCCTCATAGTATAATTTTCTGGTGTTAGATTCCTGCAATTTTTTTTCCATTTCTTTTTGGATTATCAAATTAGTTTTTATCTGGACATGACAAACTGACAGTAGGCATTTCTACTGCGAAAGTGATTCCTTTTTTGATCAGGAAGCTGAAGCTTGTACATAGGTCTCAGTTTGACTTTATAAAATGCCATGATGAACAAATGTAATTTGTTTTCTATTTTATGTGTAATCATGATTTTTGCAGTTTTATTTGGTTTGTAAATAGTAGCTTCAGGTGAAATATATATGTTACAGGAAGTATTTTCTGCACTGTTGATAATTCATATTTGAGCTCAGTTCAGAATCAACATTGACAATTAAAGGGAAATTAAACAAGTGAGAGTTAAGCAAGTTCTTGCAACTGACTGAGGTTTTTCTGCTGGTTGAGATTCATGCCTGAAAGGTATTTCGATGGAAGCCTTGTTGTTGGTACTGTGTGTGATTAAATTATATAGTGTCATACAAACTGTATTGCCTTCAACAATATTATCTTTATGCTTTTCGCTCTTTTGAGTCTTTGGAGTATGTGTATTTATGTGTTCTTATGTCTTCTTAAGGGCCATTCTTTCATAATGAGGGTGCATCTCTCCCCACATGGTATTTAATACAGGTGTGATTGCAGACAAAGTGCAAGTTTGTTTAATTTTCCCTATTTATTCTACTGCTGAAGATACTTATTTCCATTATTAGAATCCCTTCTGTGATTTCTTTATGGATACCTAAAGATTTAAGTAAGCAAGTGTATTTAGATTACCATCTCCACCCCCCAGTTAAAACAGTAGTTTTCCTGTCAATAGGAGGTTTCATTTAGCACATGTCTGTTTGGTGGTTATTACATGCCAAAATTCTGATGTTTTTATTCAGCCTAGGTTGAATGGTATGTTAGCCCACTGGAGACACTGGCTCTGGTTCTACAAAACATTACTTCCTTGCTGTCTCAAAGACAATTTATGATGTTAATGTTGAGCAGGAAAAAATGAGGATAAGGATTGTAAGGATAACTAGCAGGCCATCTTCTTTCTTGAATCCTTTTTGTAATTCAAAGAGGTTGTGTAATCAAAGGCCTTCTTTAACCTGCTGAGGTTGTCCCTGTGGCTCCGCCTTCTACTGAGTTGCTGGGATATCATTAGGTGGTGAGCTGAGCAATGCTCTGGCATTCCATTCTTTGTAATCTGAGTCATGTTAACATGACTTGTTTCCACCTAAGCTTTGAAGAAACTGAGACACGGTTGGAAACCACAGATATCCCACTTTTTAGTGGTCTCTCAATATGCACATAAAAAAAAAAGTTATTCTGCCAGTTTGTAGTGCCAGCTTTGTAGTGGCAATTAGTGAAAACTAATTTCAGTGGTCTGATGTAAAATAATGTGAAAGAAACACAGGAACACAAGAGTTCTTGAAATATTTTTACATTTTCTATCTTTTGGAATGTCTTTTCTGCAATACATTATCATAGGCTTGTTCAATTCAAAAGAGATATGTAGAGTGCTAATATTCAGGGAAGAAGTCTCCACAAAAATATCATACAAGAATATGTGCTGTAATTAAAGTGAAACATTCTAACTACTTCTTACAGCTGAATCTTCTCTTTAAGTGATAAAATAAGCCTAGGAAATTTCTGGACAAATATGTAACTCTGTGTGTATTGGTGTTTATTATATGTGCCTAAGGAATAAAGGTAATCCAAGCAAATTAATGTAAACATGCATGAAAAATACAGGATTATGCTGAATGTAATCCATGGCATGCTTACTGTAGGTTTTTTTGAGGACTTGAGGACAGTGCTTGTTAAAGTGTGCAAAATTTCATTAGGTAACTTAATTAAGCTGTCTGGTGTCCATGATTTACATGGCAGGGTATGCTCTTGATTTCACTTGAGTCATTAATACAAAGCTTCATATTTTAGTACATATTTTCCAGAATGTGAGAAGTGTGCATGCCCAGGATTTTGTAATACAACACTAAAAATATCACACAAAGAGGTAAAGTACACTGGGTTTTGGAAAATTCTGCTTATGTTATTTTGAATATCTTTTAAATGCATTGTGAAAGCGGAGAAACAACAGGGAAGCAAGATTTCAACAGAACAGTAGTCCTTGCTTTATGTGCAGATTGTATACTGTGGTCTATATTCTTACTGATAGGTAAGGCACAAACTAAAGTTGTGGCTGATCAATTTGAGTTCAGTTGCGTTAGATTATTCCTTAATTCTGGGGAGAGATATTTGTGATAAAGTTCTCTGTTATTTGAAAGTGTTTAACTTAACAGGTGAAAATAGGAAATAATTGAAAACTGTGAGAAAACCCTTAAAACCTGGGCTTGGTTGTGTGTATGATAACTTTTATTAGGATCTGCTACTGAAGACAGAAGGAGTTGGGACTGTGGTGCTTTAGGCAAACAAAGGAAGAAAGTCGTCCTGAGTCTGAAGTCTGAGAGTTCACATTTCTGTTGTGCCAAGGTAGCTGCAGTGGTTTTTGTGTAATGGTGGGTGATTTCTTGAAAGTGCTAGTAAAGACAAGGCTTTTGAGATGTTAATTTGCACTTATGCAAATTAACCTGTCAGTGTCACAGTGAATGTGGAAGGACCCAACTCTTTTCCTAGAGTGGTTCCTATGGTTTCTGAGGTATGCTTTATCAATTTGGAAGCTATGAATATTTATGGTGTACAAAAAAACCTTCATTTGTGTGGCAGTTTCTATAAATTTTCTTTACTTTTACTTTAAAAGATGTCATCTCTACCCATTGCATAGGTAAATGGCTTCATCAGCAATCATTTTATGCATGCAAGAGCTGGCCTGATTTACAGAATGCAAAACACAGATGGGTTTGTTCCTAATGCTTTCTAATAGTTGGTGTAGGAAACAGTGCACAGTATATGCCTAATACATTATTTAACTGAAGATAAATGCCAGACATGATTATGGTAAATTAGACCTTCTGAATTATTTATGAGAGTCAGTGCTAAATGTTTTTCTCCTCCTTGTGTTACTATAATAGCTGTTATATAATTGTTGGTAAACACTTTTTTTGTTAATTATTCAAGATACAGGAAATAAAATGTTTGGTTAAGTGAATTTGTTATTCACTTAGAGCCATCTGGGTTTTTTAAACATATTTCGACATTTATCTCTGCTTTCTAAGGTAGAAAAATGAGGGCACTATTAGACATTCCCTGTAGTCCTGTCTAGAGAAACTGAAAAGTAGAGTGCTATATATCCCCTATCTCACCCTTACTTTTATTTTTTTTTGACCATTACACATCATTTTCTTTCTAATATTTCCATAATACCTGAGTAGAAGTATTTTTCATGTATGAATGGCTGTTTTTCATTAAGTGGATTTGTGGCTGAAGTTTGGTATAGCTTATGCCCTGACTTGCACAATGATTCATTCCCATTTAAATGCTTGAGCTTTTGAGGACAAGGGGTTTGTGCAGTACTGGCATAGTATTTTGTATGGTCCAGTCTCTAGGTAGTTTGATGGTTTTTCATAAAATACCAAATAAAAGTACTGACCCTGAATTAGATATTCTACACAAGGTATTCATCCTCCAGCCACTTTAATGCTTGTGTGTTGTGCTTTCCCCCCCCCCCCCCCTTCTTTTTATAATTATAGTTTGAAATTGAAATTCTAAGATGTCACTGTTCCCAAAGGCCAAATTAATGTAATCTATTTGATGGCAGTCTGGCTTTCGGCAGCAAGGACCGTGCTGACAATGTGGGCATATACATCCCTTGTCAGTTTTTATTTAGCATGAAAAATATATTTCCAATGCTGCAAGAGATCTTCTGCACCAGTTTTAAAGCTATGATAGCAATTATGCATTAAAGTCTCATTCTGCATTTTGCTCATAAACAATACCCACTGATTTATTCAAATTGGAGCATCTTTAAAGCTCTACATAACCATTCATATTTGTTTTGGTACATGCTCTGCCTGGAGAAGAGAAGGCCGCATGGAGACCTCATAGCAGCCTTCCAATATCTGAAGGTGGCTTATAAGGATGCTGGGGAGGGACTCTTCATTAGGGACTGTAGTGATAGGACAAGGGGCAACGGGTTCAAACTCAAACAAGGGAAGTTTAGATTGGATATGAGGAAGAAATTCTTTACTGTGAGGGTGGTGAGGCACTGGAATGGGTTGCCCAGGGAAGTTGTGAATGCTCCAACGCTGGGAGTGTTCAAGGCCAGGTTGGACAGAGCCTTGGGTGATATGGTTTAGTGTGAGGTGTCCCTGCCCATGGCATGGGGTTGGAACTAGGTGATCTTAAGGTCATTTCCAACCCTAACTTTTCTATGATTCTATGGTTCTATGCTCCGTGTTACTTTTTTTCAGTCAGTTGGGATACCAAAGTTGACTTGTTTGTAGTTGTTTGGGCATCACATTTGATCGACTGTAAAAGTTTGCAGTGCTGAGATGCAGAGATGGCATGTGGCTTTGAGAAAATTAATTCCAGGAAAATTCTCTCCATACTTAATTGAACAAGTTATTTCATAAAGCGCATGAAAACAAGCATGAATGGAGACATGCTGTAAGCGCATTCAAGGCTGTTGTGTAATTTGCCCAGTTCACATTCACCGTGTTGGAGTGACTTCTGGAGGAAAAATAAAAAGTAAAATGATGGGAAGGTAGAGAAAGTTTGGTTGGGAAATCTTAGAGATAAATATGCTTCTGCTGTCAGATATTTATAATCAGTCTTTCTTACCAAATTGAAAATCCAAGAACTTTGTTAGGTTATTTTTGAAAGCTAGTACTGTTTCTTGTTTCAGTTTATTAACTTTCTCTTCCCCCTTCTCTTATTTTGATTCAGCAAGAAAATGCAGATGTTTGAAAAGCCTTTTGTGTGTCTTTTTTCTCACAAGTATTTATGGAAATATTTAATTTTCCCATATTGAAAATACATTATGAGAACCTTTGGGATTTTTCTGGACTTTTTTTCATTTGTTCTGTCAAAAGCGGGTGTGTTGTTCAGAGCCAGATCTGAGCTATTTATTTTGGTAAAGCTTTTGTAAGTAATGCCAATATATGCATTTTATTCAAATACACTGGTAGAGGGCTAAATGTTTAGCACTTAAATATGGAAAAATGGAAAAAAGCAGCTTTAATTTAAGTTAATTCAATTTGAAGATGAATTTCTGCATAGGTCCAAAGTCTGGAGTCCTATCCTTTAAAGTGAGAAGTTAAATGAAGCAGTAATGGTATCGTTTGGTGTGTAGTAGCCTAATGCCTGTATGCACATCTATTCAGCCAGTATTCTCTTGAGTCAGGAGGAGCTAGTTGAATACATGCTGAGCAATGATTTATGTTTCTCCTCTACCCATTTACCAGAAGAGTAAGAGAACAGGTGATTTGTCCATACACATTCACATCGCTTGACCTATTCAAATTTTTTATTCCCTAGAATGTTTTCATAAATGCAGAAACTTAGCTGGCTTGAAATTTGGATGTGGTTAAAAAGAATACTTATGAAACCTGAACTAATATATAATAAAGAACAAAATACGTACTGGACTGTCAAAAGCATTTCATATTGATCCTGAAAAGCAAATTCAGCCAGCCAGTGTTAAAAAGTTGGTGCTAGCAAGGTGGTGATTAGTGTTGGTATAAAAATGAATATGCTGCAATTGATAATATTAGACTGGACTTCAGGTTCAAACAGAGTGATCGACTATTTATCATCACTGTAGTACTCATTTAGGTATCAAAGTATACAGATTTTGAGCCATCCATTATTTTTTACAGCACTGTGTTTAAGCCCAGTTTTGGAGCCTGATTATAGAGGAAAGATGGAGCAGTGCTTTTGAGGACACTACTTATCTTTTTCCTAACTAGTCAGTCATTCTATTTATGCAATTGACTAAGTTATTTTTAAAAAGTACATGTAATTTGAGGAGCAGGGGGGAAGTGGTGAAGAAGGTGTTAGCTTTTTAATTTTCAATTATGACCTTTGAAGTAGGTGCATTAGAGTGTTGTTATAGTATGAAAAATGTTGTAGAATCCCATTGCCCCAAGTATTCCTGAATTTCACCTCAGACATGCCTCATCTACAGGGAAAACAATAAATCAAAAAAGGAGGTGGACTTGTTTACTTTTCTTCTTGTGGCCTTGGGAAATGGTAACATCAAGTGGGACAGATTTGTGCATTCTGATAAGTAAAACTCACTCTAGTTATAGTGTCCTTAATAGTTTCACAGAAGATATAAATTAAAATGACTCATAGATTTTAAGTTTGCAGTTAGCTGCAGTAAAAAAACCAAAACCAAATCTGTTGTAAATTGGAGTATTCTGAGCATAAGTCAGTGTTGTATCCATACTGTATTTTAGGGGATTTAGTTACATTTCACTGCCTTTTTTCACTAGAATTTGTATTTTGTCAAGAAAATGATTAAAGAAAGTGTCCCTATTTATTCTGTTTAAATTTTGATCCCATTGAAGAAAAGGTATATGTATCTAGTCTACAATTCTTTTTTTTTTTGTTTTTCCTCACCATTTCAATTCTATCGAATAGAATTAAATATGGCCCCTCTGTTTTCTCCTAATCCAGTGGCAGCCTGCAGTTTTCTGATAAACAATTAGTACAACAATTTATTTAGAGAGAAAACTAAAATGTTTCAAAGGTGCCTTATCTGGAAAATTATTCTAAAACTAAATGGTGAAGTAATGGACCTTGGGGGCTTGGTGATTCAAACCAACACCAAGTACTTATTATAAGTAAGGTTTGTAAATTAAACTATCAATATTTACATCTTCAGACAAATGGTGATTTAGTATGCATGGTTAATTTGTACTTTAATAGAAGCCCAGTTGCAAAGACAAAAAGTAACTGCGTGTGCTGTTTGAAATAGGAGAAATGAGATTATTTTTGCTGCTGCAAATGACAGGTCTGCAAGGGATGTGATATGTTCAGTCTCCTGCTTTTTTTGTTAAAAGCAACCACACACTAGAAGACAAAAATAAAGCAAAACAAAAGCAAATCACTCGACTAAGAAAACAACCACCATAAAACACCAAAATCCAGTAACTGCTTGTAGTGAGATACTGTGGAACACTTATGAGATGCTGATTACCCTCAACTTTCATTTACTTAGAAAGACGTTGAGGGCACCCTGTAGGATGTGTGTTTAGAAAGATGAATATTAATGATGAACTATGAAAATACAAGTGTTTTAAATGGAAAATCATTATAGTTTAGTGATATGTTGTTCACTTGGTATTAACACTTATTCTTACCACATAGGGTTAACTTCTCTCTACACCCCCCACCCCCACCCCCCCCAAGAGTACATCAATGATCCATTTAAAATTCCTTACTGGTAATTTTGTAGCAGTATCATTTGTAGCAGTTTACTATGCTTTAATGGAAGTGTTGATAAGAAGCTGTGTGGAGACGATAACAGCCTTTTCCCTTTCCTTTTCCCGTGGCCATAATCACATATGTGTCTGTTTACTTGTATTGCTCAAGGAATCTTAGCTGAATTAAGGAGATGCCTGTGACATGCTCCTGCAGCTGAGGAGTGGGTCTCACCCTCACCCCGAATATAGCCTTGATTTCACCAACTACCATATTCCATATGTCTTGGTGCCTGTAGGAAAAAAATCAGAGCTTCCTAAATTCCGGGAAAAAAACCCACAAACAACCAAACTTTAGAAGCATCCTCTTGTAAACGTGTTGGAACACAGATGATGAAGTGACTGGGGCTAGCTAAAAAAAAAAGCCCACCTTTTCCAAGGGTTTTTGCTTATAGTGCGGCATAAAGCTAGAACTGTGAAAGAAGACGCAGTATTTTGCTACATGCTTAATTTCTTCCTGATGTGACTCCCACCCTTAGTAGGAGATTGGAGCGAGCAGGTGTCCTAAGCTGTAAGCAAAATGTTAAGTATCTCTTTGTGTCTGGGTGTGGGTTGTACTGACTTCTCTCAAGGAGGGATGGTTAGGGCTGTTAGAAGCACAAGCAGCAATGGTTCTTTGTTTTCCTGGTACTCCATTCATCACTTCCAAAGAAAGGAATAAGCTTGTACTATCCTTGAAGTCCATGCCTAAACCCTTTTCTTGGTGGATGGGATCCTTGGGAAACAAATTACCTGCTTCTGCCTTTGCTGTATCTAGTCTGATACGAGGAAAACAAGTGCCTGGAAAACATAGGGTTAAAACACTTTTAACTTAACTTAGGCCTAAGATGGAGAATAAGGTTTGTGTTGTAAGTCTGTAGTGTGATAACAGAATTTAGTAGTCTTACTAACGAGAGTGAATCATTTCTTTTCATCCTTCTAATGAGTGAGTTCTTTCTTATGATCCTTCTAATTTATCAGTTAGTTTGGAGACACTGACTCACAAATATCAGCTAGCTTGGGATACTCCTCGTCTGTCCATCCTGTCCTGCTCGCAATAAATTTTGTACGAAGGTCACACTGCTCTAAATCTTTGCCAGCTCTCAGAAACTTGCAGATAAGACTGGTTTCAGCTAATTGGGGATTACTGGAGCATCCAACTGTGTGAAAGGTGAAAAGTGCACCCTGAGGAAGACTGCTTGCTTCATCTTGAAGACCCCTGCCCCCATGAGGAAGACTGCTTACTTCATCTTGAAGACCCCTGCCCACGATCATCAGAGGGCAATGCGCAAGCACCAAAAGGGAGGAGACTTATGATAATGAGTACCTAAACTAATTGTAATATCCCCACCACTCTCTCGGGAACCTAATGAATATGCATGGTTGTGTACAATAAATATCTACTTGCTTAACCCCTCGGTGTGCAAGTTAGGAGGAGTGATCCCCCTTGCACCCAGCGTCATAATAAACATACCTGCTTTATAGCTCTTCTTGAGTTGTGGAGTCTGATTCCGTGCTCCATAGTCGAAAAGGTATTT
Source organism: Psilopsiagon aymara (assembly GCA_024733675.1). Lineage (NCBI taxonomy): Eukaryota > Metazoa > Chordata > Aves > Psittaciformes > Psittacidae > Psilopsiagon > Psilopsiagon aymara. The sequence continues at coordinate 12,472 of JANRGW010049023.1, forward strand.
AAGCAGGAGATGAGTAGATGCCAACTTCTGCTTCAGAGAACTGGCTGAATGCTCATTGCTGCAAACTGTTGGAGGAAAAAAAAGTGTTTGGAAGTTTTTCATTTATTATGCTAAGTCTTTAATGCCTCAGTGTCTTAAACAGGTACTACAGGGTGGTTGACAGTGCTTAACTCTGGCAGGTACTGAATTTTCCAGTATCTGATATCAATAACCTTTGAAGCAATAGTTTGTAACTAGCATCAAATAGCTTAACTTCAGTCTTGCTGCCAAAGTCATCTTCACAACATTTTGTGGAAGTGATCAAAGCTCAATGATATTGAGTACCGTTAAAAATTCTGTAGGGAATAGATACTTGCCTTTAGGCTTGAATGCTGATATTGCACATAAAGTTGCTCCTTCCACATTCAGTAACAAAGTTCTTTGATATCAATAGTTCATTATAAAGAGAAACACGTCTGTTCTGCATGTTACATAAAGTGAGAAGTCTTATGTTCAGCAGATTCCAGTACTGTTAGAAAAATTGGAAACTTAGTCTTTACGTAATTTTCAGTCCTTCTCTAAACTCATCTGTCCAATTAGTGGTGGATTTTAACTTAAAACATTATTAATGACCAACTATGTTTTATAATTGGATTTGGCACTTATGTATTAAAATAATTCCAATATTTTTTATTTGGAAAACGTACATTATTTAAGATTTGAGACTATATTTTTCTTTTTACAAGCTGTTCTTATTGTAGTGAAATATTTGACAGAATATGGGCAAGTGACCATTTCTAATGAGTAAGTTAAAAACAGAAGACACTTTTGCTTTCTCCCACCGAATGCAAATAATAATCTGCTTTTTCAAAATTACTTTCTTATATTGCTATCTATACATCTGCTTTTTGTCTCAGTTAGATGTGTAGATAATAGAGAAATTCTAAAAGTGTTAAATAATTGCAGTTATAGACACTGGAATATTATCATTAAATTGACAGCAAGAGATTTGCTTGCATGCAGTGCAAGCACTCAGTGCACTGGGACTGCTGAATGCTTATTAATACCCTGCCCTTAACTTTTCTTGGAAATTGCAGCTCCCATAAGCTGGAAAAGAGGAAGTGGAGTAACACCTAATATCTTGTGTGCCACTTGATGATTTACAATCTATATGAAAATCCTGAGCTGTAGATTGTGGCATTAAAGAGTATTTAAATGTGTCATCCAGCATCTCTTTAGTGGAACTGAGTGGACCGCTGGAAGCAAGCATCACTTCAATCCTCTTCTTTAAGTTTGGTTGCAGTACCTGTCTAAATGAATGTTTTTATAGATGATAGTGTGAAAGCACCGTCTGTTTAACGTTGTTCTCTTGCAGAAATCTGAGAACACAGTGTAGCATGGCTTTAACCGTACCAAGTCAGTGGTTCATAACTATCATCTTTTAGCTGATTTGTGTGTATTTTGTAGTTAGACAAAGCTTGCCTTTGGCTATTCTTTAAGTGCAGAATTGGTTTTGGCTGTATCAGAATATGCAGTATATGTCAATAAAATAATTGCATATATCGTGATTAGCTGCATTTAGTGCACCTACAGTTCTAGCAAAAGCAAGTCTATAGATGTATTCTGTATCTTTTCTGCTTTAAGTTAGAGGAAAATTAGAACTTGTATATTAAATTCTGATCCATTAACAGTTATGGAAATGCACAATTTTCTGAGCATAAACAGTCCCGTTGGTCCCAGTAGAAATGTTCAAAGGGTTAGTGACTGTTTAAGAGCTGACTGACATACCTGAGGAAACAGTCACCATAAAGCTCTGTGTTTGGTCCCATAAAAGCTAGGGCAAACGGTTGTCACCTATTATAGTAGCATCTGCATTCTGTGAATACAGAATACAGGCCCAGAAACAATCTGATCCACAGAACCTAAAATGTTTGAATAAATAATGGTACTGTAGACATAGAGCTTATTCTAGAAAAACACATTCATAGAATCATAGAATAGTTAGGGTTGGAAATGACCTTAAGATCATCTAGTTTCAATCCCCCTGCCATGGGCAGGGACACCTCACACTAGAACATGTCACCCAAACTCTGTCCAGTCTGGCCTTGAATGCCACCAGTGATGGAGCATTCACAACTTCCCTGGGCAACCCTTTCCACTGCCTCACCACCCTTACAATAAAGAATTTCTTCCTCATATCCAATCTAAACTTCCCCTATTTGAGTCTGAACCCGTTACTCCTTGTCCTATTACTACAGTCCCTAATGCAGAGTCCCTCCCCAGCATCCCTATAGGCCCCCTTCAGATACTGGAAGGCTGCTATGAGGT